>CP099842.1:15603849-15881370 GCA_030062745.1 Capitulum mitella
AGACCAAGGACCCTATAAAAAGTAGAGGGCATTCCAAAGACGACCATGGACTCTCGGTGTCTCTGGGGGCCCTTTGAAGTCCACGGGTCCCAAGTACCCCTAACCATACCATACGAGCGCCTGACTTCCAGTGGGCCCCCAAACACACACAAAAGGTCCCTGACCAAGTCTGAGGACCTCCAGATAAGGAGACGGTATTCTGGAGAGGGCCAGGGGCCCTTGGTGTGTCCCGGGGCAATGGAAGGCCAAGGGCCCCAATTCCCGGTGAAGACCAAAGTCCTCCAGAATGTAGAAGGGTCATTCCATGTCAAATCGCTCAATAACTGACCCGACCACTTTCGATCTTAATAATATTTGGTAACCTCATAGCTCCTATCGAAATATGGCCACGAACAAATTTTTTGCCCTGAAGACCTCTGAGATCAAAGTTACAGGTCATGAAACACCACCGATTTTTACTGACATTGCATGATTCATATGTCCATAATTCAGTGACAGATTGTCACAAAAAAGTACGATCAGAGCTATTCGAAAGAGAAATGTTCCCGCTTTCTTAGATCAGTTCATTTTTTTGGTGACCTCAGGATGACCTTTGATCTGACTACGTCATATGGAACATTTTTTTAACCATGTTTGCCCACCGTGATCTTCCCGAAAATGGAGTACAACATGCCCCCAAGTATCTGCAATAAACGTTGCAAAGAAAAAACATTTCTGGGCAAACTGCAACTTTTCAGATACCTTGGCTTTAGTGCTGCCAAGTGGACATATACCCTGGGGTTATATGACGAACATTGCTCGACTTCGCACTTTTCGTTTGTCAGATTTTGCTACAATTGGTGTACAATGTCCTGCGAGCCAGCTTCTCATCAGCTTAGTTGTAAACTGCTTGACCAGAAAGGTCAAAGGTTATAACATCGCGCCATGAGTCAATCCCTACCATCCCGATCAGACATATCCGTTCCTCATATTTCCACGGAAACGAGTTTAACTGGTGTTCTTAGTCCTTTAAGCTAACTGAAACAATCTTATACACGAATCGGGGCCTTCTGAAAGCCACTGAAGTCACTGATCCCGACTGACTTTGGATAACCTGTTAACCACGGGCCATTAATAGCTTTTCTAGGGCACTGATTCCGAACTTCATATACAGTTTTGACGTATCGGCGCTTACAAGTATCGAAGATTCTATGTCAGTTACCGTGTATTGATTTTTTTGTCACATCATCCCCTGAATGTCTGAATAGTTACAAATGAAGTAACAACTTCGTGTGGAAGCAGATAAAAGTGATGACTCAGATACGTGCAAATCAGAAACAGAAAATCAACTTTCATCCAGGATATACCCCGTACGTATCCACTCAAAACGTGCAAAATGGATATAAAATTCGAAATCAGTCCCCGACAACCGATAAATGACCCGAGATCAAAACGGGCAATACAGGGTCAACTGACGTCGGTAGTCTCGGTTGTCCTTTCAACGCTTCCGATGCACGACTGGGATTATCTCAGTTGGCTTTGGGGTCTAAGAACACACGACAGACTCACTTTTGTGGAAATGTGACAGCGGGCGTATCACATCTGGACGGTAGCGATCGACTGGTAGTAGAATGTCATAAGCTTTGGCCTTTTTGGTCAAGCAATTTAAGACTAAATTGATACGTAAAAGGCACGCATGACATTGCGCACACCAAATTGTAAAACAATCGGGCAAACGAAAAACAGGAAATCAAGCAATATTCGTCAAATACCCGTAAGGCATACTTCTCAAGCGCCACTCGACAGCACTTATGTCAACATATCTGAAAAGTTTAAATCTGGCCGGGACTTTTTTTGGAATGCTTATTGCAAATACTTGGGGACATACTGTGCTTTATTTTCGCGCAAATCACTGTGGTGAAGCAGAGAAAAAACCGTACAATCTTCTGCGACCTACTCAGGTCAAAGGTCACCCAGGTCACCGAAAAAGTGGACTTATTTATGAAAGCTGGTACATTTCCCTTTCCAATGGAGCTAATCGCACCTTTTTGTGACAATCTGTCACCGAGCCATGGGTGTTTGAATCATGCAATGTCCATAAAAATCGGTCATCTTTCATGGCCTGTAACTTCAACCTCAGAGGGCCATGACCCCCTTCCCCTTCTTCTTCTTCACCTTCAGCTGCAGGAGACTATGATCCCAGAGAGCCATTCCTCTGAGCAAAGAAAAAATTTCACTGGTCTCGAGAATTTGCACTACAACTATCATGATGACGCTAAATCGTGCATAGAAATGATTCCTGAATCATTTCTCTGAAAAAATGATTCCTATCTGCTACTCAAGGATGGCAAATCAGGAGAAGACAGGGCAGAAGGGCAGCTAACCCCATATGAAAAGTTACAGGCAAGCATATGATTTTGCTTCCCCCCCCAAAAAAAAATCCTGCACTGGACCCCAAGCCTGCAGATGGGCTGCCAAAATGGATGAAATAAATGTGTTTGTGCCAGGGGCAGATTCAGCAGTTCCATTTGGGGGCGGGACAAACCAGTTTCCTGGGTCCAGATGATGGGTCAACAGTCACTGACCAAGGGAGAGGTAGCGGTGGGTGAATGCTGGTTGTGGGTTTGGGGTCTACTCAGTGGCTGAGTATGAATGGCAAGTCATTGGGGGACATGGAAGACACTGGCCATGGACTAGATCAAACATTGCAGCATTTTCAAACCCTGGTTAATTAGAAATATCCAAGTCATTTTTTGGGGTTAGGGGGCAAATGGCCATTTGGCCCCCATAATTGTGGTTGGGGGAGGGGATGGCTGAGATGCCCCACTGGAACTGCCAGTGGCGAGCACATTACATAAATGCAGACTTCAAAGTTGTGGCCAAAAAGCCCCTTGCCCCTGAATCTCACATACATGCCCAGAGGGCCTCTGGACCTGATCCCACAAAAAAATGCATTAGGATGAGCCAGTTGGTACCAAATGGTTTGGCATTTGGAATTTTCAACCTTTTCCAATTGGTCCCAAATTGTCACATCAAATAGTCTGAAATGAAGCCTTATGGTTGTGCCATTAGATATGAAATGGCATGAAATAGTCCTTCAAACTGGTGCTTAACAGTACTAAATGTTCTGAACTGGTCAAACCATTTGGTGCCAAATGGTATCAAACTAAGGCTCCCCACTGCTTTGTTAAGTAGGTTTAAGAGCATTGAAATGTTTAGTTTCCAACAGAAACAGTGTCAAAGCAATCTGGCCTTTCAGATCTTTGGTATCAGTGGTTTTGGGCTTTTGGGTGCAGACTGTCATAAATGATGGTGGCATGCTTCTTGCTGGATGCCCCTGTGCTTGACAGATCCTGTTTCTATATGTAGTTCATTTTATGTTGCATTTTGCTTTGATGATCTGATCTTGGTAACTGTTTGTATGTCTGACACAAAAGGTGAAAAATCTTTTTAAGCACACACAGGACTTCATTCTGTAATCCATAATTTAAGGACTTTACCTTACTGAGCAACAACATCATGACTATCTGACAACATGAAATTCCACAAATATTGCCTGCACACTGATGTAATGTATCTGGCATACCTGTAAAAAAACACGGGTATCCCCCACTTTTTGGCCTGCAGTGTGTGTGCACCCCTTGTGATATGGCAAAAAAGGAATGGGCTTCAGAGGAAAATTCAGAAAAGTATCTCATAAGCCCATCCCCTAAAGAGACACCAGAATGTGGGAGATTTATTTTCTTTTTGCTACTGGGAGGGGTTCTTTAGTATCTTCAGTAAAAACCAGCCTCTATGCACCTCCTCCCTATGTAATGACCAAGCACTATTCAATAACACAGCAACCCTTACAGGCAAGCACTTGTGTATAAATCAGGCAGCCCATGCATGCCAGGTGCCCCTCCCTCCCAAACACACAGAACAGGTGCCATTTGGGGGCCCAGAACTCTTGACAGGAGGACAGACTTGACTTGACAGACAGGAGGCACCTCATACAAATCAGCAACCCCTGGTATAATACACACCCCCTCCACAGACCAGGTGTCCATTACTTGACATTTCATACAGAACAGGCACAACTTACATTAGATGATGTAGTGTGCAACTCACAAGTATGTCTTACACTGCATTATGGCCAACTGCCAGCTTCATTTGCTTTTTGGTTTTGCTTCTCCCCACAAATCAACATCTGGGAGAAGGTAGGTGCAGCCATGGAATAAGGATTCATGGGGAGAAATGAAATGTGGCATAGCTGTCTTGAACCATAGTGTCATGAAATAAAGCAGCATAGAAAATGGTGTCATAAGTATGAAATCAGATGCCATATTGCCATATGAGCAAAAACTCAACTCATCTAGTTCCCTAACACTATTCATGCCCATGTATGTACATGCATTATAATTATAACAACGCAATGATACATGTGCCTTTAAATCTACAAAGATGAGTCAACTACCAGTTCTTGTCCAAGTAAATGGTGCCCTTGTCAAAAATCTGCATGCACTTGCTGTTTGGTGCTGCTGCAGGAATGATCCTCCCACTTTCTGTCACACTGCCAGGGAGAGACTATATCTCTGCTGGAGGACATGCACCCACAAACATGACCTTTGCACCTACAAACATGGCCTGTGCAACTGCAAAAATACAAAAAAAAACAGTTTATAAACTCAGAAGCAAAACCTGAACTTTCCATAGTCCAAGAACAAGCCATATTTGTTAAAAAAACAGGTACGCACAGATACATGGCTGACCACTACATGGCCCAAAACAGAGGTGCAGAAATCTTAACTTAACACAGATACATGGGCACAATGAGTTAAGTGCATCAGTCACTCTTATGTTGTAAATTTTTCCCACCCCAAAAAATAAAAATCCCAAATTGTCTGCATCTGAAAACAAAGCAGCCAACATATGCAGGGCTTTTGGCTTCCACGTTATGGCTGCTAAAGCCCCTGCCATACCACAACCCTGGCACTTGGGTGAATCCATGAAGGATTAAGGAAAATTACACCTCTGCATCCTTCAATTCCCCTGCCTGGTGGTGATAAATAATGGTATGTGCAGCGATTTTGGCACAAAGTAAAATATTGCACTGCTTGGAACACAGCATGGTAATTGTCAACTCAGAATTATCTGTTGGAGGCCAAGCTCACATTTCCCTGTATTTGAAAACGTCAATAAGATGATATTTCTCTGATGTTGCAAGCCTGATAGGGTTGAAATTACACGGCTTCAATCACCCCATCATCAAACCTTGCAAATGCGGATTGCTTGTATAACACGGTACTTGTGAAAGGGTACCAGCCTGCTCGATCTTGAGGGCCACCAAACCTGTTTCTCACAGCCGTATCGAGGGCAGCATGAGCACTACGCCGCCAGCAGGCGTAATCGAACCAACAAGACCCTAAAACCGCAGCACCCCAGTAAGGGCTAAAATAGCGTGACCGTTGGTTGACCACAGATACCCTGGCGGAGATTCTAGAACTAACTGTAAAGGATTTGGCAGCGCCCAACGAGTTGTCTGCTTTGGACATTATGACCTGTGGACATTGTGAACTCTGGACGTTTTGAACATTGGATGCTGTGAACTGTGGACAATGTGACCATTGGACATTACAATTTCTGGATCTTTTGAACGTTGGAAGTTTTGAGCTGTGGGCATTGTGACCATTGGATGTTACAAACCTTGGGCATTATGAGCTTTGGATGTTATAAACTTTGGACATTATGATCGTTTTTGCAGTTTTGGATGTTATGAACATTGGCTGTTATGAACTTTGGGCATTCTGAACGTTGGACAATATGAACTGTGGATATTATGAATGGCCCCCGGCAAAAGGATTACCCCCACCGCCTCCACAAAAAGCACGACGGTAGAGCACGGAGCATCTCCGCGAAACAGATCAACTCCAACCCACAAGGGTCGACAGTTTGCGAAGGTTTCGTGAGATATGACGTCACTGAAAGACTTACTAAAATGCAGCAATCTCGAAACTCGAAATAAGGAATCTGGCGGTGTTGAAACGGGACAGGTAGAGGCAGACTGGGACCGATCAAGGACAGGCCCGAGTGCCTGGGAGAGCACAGGGACAGAGAAGGATAACCGGGATTGCACATGTATAAGCAATCGGACCGGGATGGGATAGGGAGAGAGATCAGGACTGTATGGGAACGGGCATGGAAGGGTATTGCAACAGGACGGTGAAAAGACGCTGGAACAGGAAAGGGGCAAGTAAAGTGACGGTGGCGGGACGGGGACAGAGAGGGACGGAAAAAGGGGAACAAGAAGGTTTGGTAACTATGGAGAGGGATAGTAACGGGACAGGCGCAATGATGGGGTATTGGACGGAGCCTATCACCCGGCGTTGGCTGGGGTGTTTCACCACTTTCCATTGACGAGGAGGCTTAACCCGCAACGCCCCCTCCCCATCTATCTCGAGAACCAATCGCCCAATTCGGCTGGTTCAAACGGCAATCGATAGCGCCGAACCGTCCGGTCCTGCGGCATATGCATGGTTTAATTTTGAGCCACTGATGATGTCACAGGTCAGATCAAACTACCAGTCACAGTTTTCTCCAGAGTTGCCTAATCGCAATGAAAAACAGACCGAGACTGATGTTGTCGTAACAATATGTCTCTGGCAACTTGATCTCGTGAGTGACGTCTGATGCAAGCTCATCAAAGGTCAAGGTCACAGACTTAGTGAAATTCGACGACCGTGATAACGGGTCATGGAATAGATGTTTTCTGGCCCATTTGACACGAAGACTTATAAATAAATTTTGAAGAGCTTTGGACTTAAACAAAACTTGGAAACTTGAAAAACTTGGAGTTTTCCCGATTATCGTGCCCGTGCAATATTGCAACATTTTGTAGCTTCACACCGGAGAATCACGAACATTCTAATGACTTTCTTCTGTCGCCTGTGGACGGCCGTACAGATCACTCTGTCACGTACTGCGCATTTTTGGGGAATGTTGCACAACGTTGCAAAAGCCGATATCCACACCGGTCAACCAGAACGTCAAGCAGACGCCACCAGCGTATTCGCTAGGCTAAAATTTGCACAAAACCGGCAAAGTTCAGACTACAAAAAGTGGTACTGTAGCAAGAAACTGCCGCGCAAATTGTACGTATAACACATTGCAACAAAATTCTATAATGTACCTGGCCAAAAAATGGCATTGTAAGTCAATACAATGGTCATGGAAAGGAAACGAGAATACGTACAAAGGTACCGATCTTCGTCCGAAATTCCACTCCAAAACGTACAGTCTGCCATGATTTACAGTCCATCTGCGTCATCTGAACCGTGGCGTGTCACTTTCAAAGCCAAAGTCAAAGAACAGGGGACGTTAGAACGCCGAAATTTGCCGGTATTTGCGAGAAATAACCGCTCCATATAATGGAATTTGCACGCGTATGTCCAAGTGTATGTGGAGTGTGTTTAAATCAGTTTAAAGACCGAGAGCCAATCTAGGTTACCTGATCTGTAGTTTCTGATATTCAGTGCCGAATTCAAGATCGAAGGACGAGAAACGTTAGAACGCCCATATTCATTGATATTCACCGGAAATAGCCACTGTATAAGATAGAGCTGGTCAGGATCTAGTCAACCTGGATTACATGACCCGCTGTTCGCGATATTCGATGTCAAATCCAAGGTCAAGAACGAGGAACGTTAGAACGCCCAAATTTATCGGCATTTCTCGGAGCTCATCAGTCCATGCCAAAGTCACCCAAGCTCATGTCTGACAAGATTCCGTGTCAGTCTGGGTCACCTGATCGTAACACGAGGCCTTCAAAAGATAAAGCGCAAAAAGTCAGTCTGGGTCACCTGAACCGTCACGCGAGACCTACAAAGGAATTGCCGGGAAAAGGGTGCCTTCTGCTTGTGTTCCAAGTTACGGCTTGATATCAGGTCGGGTTACGGAGCTATCAGTGTCGGAGATGTCAGTGCGCGTACCCTATATCGCAATAGCCATAAAATGGAATTTTTGAAATGGAGTGAATTCAGGTGATTGAAAACGTTTACAGGTAATATTAAATGCACACGAGATCATTCCAAGTGACCCCAAGGTCACTGGAGGTCATTTAAGGTCAAAGGTCACAAGTTGATCTGAGAAACGTGTGAACATGACAGTTCCCCCTTTTTCATGTCCCTGGCACCGCCTATGCTAACATTATACAAACATTGTAATGCGATTTGCACTTCTTTAGTATAACATGACTACCAGAAGCCAAAAAAGTGTGTTTGCCTCTTTTCTTCATTCCGTTGTTAGAAAACTAATCCTCCTATTTTTGAAACCCTGTGAACGCCCATGAATTTTTTTCAAAATTTCAGATTTGCGGACCCATGGTAAAAGCCCTATCCATAATCTCTCGATTCATGCCAGTTTCATCGAAATCGGTCCAAAAACAACGGAGTTATAAGAAGTCCAAAAGTACCCCCCATTTTGACATTTTTGCCCCCTGTATCCGCACATTTCAAAATTTCGAAAATTTCTTTTCATAAAAATGTAGTTCACGTCACGGCAAATCGATTGCCGTTTGTTGCGATAAAATCGGACGAGTAGTTCTCGAGATCTCGGGGGAAGGGGGCCCAAATCCGCCCCCCCTGCCGGCAATTGACTATTCCGTCTAGCACTCCGGGAATAGGGTTAAGCTCCCAAAAGGCCCCTGAGACCACGACGGGGCCCCAACACGGCAGAGTGTCCCTGAGACCGCCAGATGGCTCATAGGGCCCCTGAGACGGCCAAGATGAGGACTGAGTCACTAAGGGGCCCTTGTGGGTGAAAAACTGAATGTCTTGTTCTTGATGTAGTCAGAGGGCCTCCGGGTGGGCTAATGAGATCCTGACACAGTAAGATGACCCCTAAGATGGAAAAAAGGGCCCTTAAAACTCCTCAAGGGCTCCTGGGACCACAAGAGTCCCAGGGGCCTTTGCGGTCCCATGGACGGCAAAGGGTCCATGAGACCGCTAAAATTGCCAGAGAAGCACCTGAGACGGAAAGAGGTTAAGAGGGCTCCTAGCACGGCATAAGGAGACCCTAGCCAGCCAGAGGGGCCCCTGAACGGGGATTCATCGGTGACCTTCTCAACCTTGAGAGGAGCCACAAATGGGCTGCAATGGCCTTTTTGAAACCTTGAGCGGTTCTTGATGCTGTCAGGGGTCCCTGGTAAGGTCAGGTGGTTTCTGAGACGGCAAGTACACTGCAGATGACTCCTGAGACCACCAAAAAGGTCGCAGGGCCCATACGATGCAAAGACGATAAGAGGGCCTCTGGCACGGTATTTGGGTTTTATGGGGGCGCTTTTCCATTCGACGGCCAGAGGGTCCCCGAATGTACTAAGCGGGCTCCTGGCACGGGCAAGGCCCCGCTGAGACTGCCGGTGAGGCCCCGGAAGCGCCAACAAAAGCCCTTTGCCACAGCTACAGGGGCCCTAAAATACCGCCAGATATACCTCATGTAACAGAGATACAGCAGATATACCCCTGATACAGCATGGGGATCACCGGAGATGTTCAAAGGACCTATGACACTGCACAGGGGCCCAGAAATTGCCAAAAAGTCTTTTGTAATTGGAAGAGGGCCCCTGAGATGGCAAAAATGTTTTCCAGAGACGATAAGAGGGGTACCCAGGACCACAGGGGGCCCAATGAGACTGCCAGAGAGGGACCTTTCAGACTGCTAACTAGAAATCTGTATCAATAGGGGCCCCTGAGACGACCAGAGGGGTCCCTGAGATTGCGAGACCTTGAGACGTCCAGACTGTTCCTGAAATGACCAAGGGACCTAGAGGATTGCCAGGGGCGCCTCTGTCGCGGCAGAGAGAGACTTATAGAGAGCCTTTTTTAGTGCCTGAGGGGTTCCTTAAATGGCAAAAACGTCCCAGGGACAACAGGAGACAACCCGAGATGGGTTAAGCGTCCCCGAAACTGCCAGATGGCCCCTGAGATTGTCCGAGGTGCCACTGAAACTGCCAAAAGAGCCCCTGAGACGTCCCGCGGGACACGTGAAACTGTTAAAGGAACCTGAGACTACTAGATGGTTCTGCACGGCAGACAGCCAGAGACCACCAAAAGTGCCCCTCTGACTGCAAGAGGAAACCTAAACTAAGCTGACAAAAATTCCGAAAACCTACGGGATAGCGGGACAGACTAGCTCCGGCACCAGATACAGACACGACATTTCAAACGGATGAAATGACGGAAGAGCTTAAAATTTCGCCATTTTTCTCATATTTCATCCACTTTGTTCGGGAACAAAACGCGGAGTTTTCTCAAAGAAGGTTACGCGTCTGGATTTTTTCGGCTATTTTTTATGGTAAGAGAGCAAAATTACATCAGTTTTCATATTTGAAGAGCCAAAAAATGGGGGCCCCACGCTGACCATTCGTCTCCATTCCCTCCCTGCCCTGGCGAAATCCTGGATCCACCCTTGTCGAGGGCCCCATTGGTTACGAGAGCCCCCTTGGTCCAATTTGGTCCCCCTGGGCGAAATCCTGGCTACGCCCCTGCCAATACGCATGGTATACAAAAAAGAATATCAACATATAAAAGTTGAGGAACGCTAAAAACACAGGGCTGATATGTAATAAATATAATGCAATTTTCCCCAGAGGGATAATGCTAAATTTCCAAACGGAATTCCAAAAGGTCCATGGCCCCCCTCCCGCCTTCCTCCTGTTCCTACGCCTATGTATTAAACCGCGTCCTACTGGCGGTCCGCGCCCATCACGTTCGACTTGGGGTTGACCCCCAACTCACGAACGGTTGGTCGCACGATAAAAATAAGCACACCGTTGGAATGTTAGAGTTTAGAAAAGTAGAGCTCAAAACTGGTCTCATTTTTACTTTCAGATAACATGTAGGCCATTTACGCCCTATATGTTTTCTCATAGCCGACTGCATGAGACCGAGAAACGGCCTGGATCTCAAGGGCTGTGACTAATCACGTCTAGGTAAAGGCACCAACGCACAGGCGAAGGTCCGCAGATGCCAATACACGTTTAATTTCTCTGACTCTGTTCAATATACACGCCGAAACGTTGATTTAAAGACAAGGCAGTTTTCGCGCCGGTTGTTGGCGGGCGCCGTAGCCGCACTCAGTATGAAATTAACGGGAACTAATTTTTGCGTCCCTTTATTTTCACGACATAAGCCATGTCAACTTTATTGATCCTAGTGTTCTTTTGATGGTTTCTCACGCTTAAATTCTGGAAAAATTCATTGGTTACCAATCTACAGAACTGGTAAAGCTTTATTCGCGAGAAACTGCTTATTTCCAAAATATGCAAATTTTCGGAACTCATTGAGCTTCCTGGCATTACGTGCAACTGTGCGACCCAGTTCTATCGCTTTCAACCCGTCTTGAGTAATTCATCGCTGAAATGGCTGGAAGTCATCGTTACTTTGCCCATTGACGATAACTGTATGTCTGCGTCACCCCGTACTAAAAATGTTATGAAAAATTCCGTCAGTTTCCGAAAAACGACAACATGTCTTAAAAATGGGCTTGACCTAAGGTCAATGACCCGAAAAATCCCAAACAATCTGAGATAGCAGATTTCTTGAGCCTATCAAGATCTCTAATCCCTGGCAGTTTTATTGTGATATGCTTTCTGAAAAGGTTACAGGGTGTGAAGCTTTGTTGGACATAGGTCCGTTTGATCTGACCTAAGTCAGGTCAGACACCTTACTTGGCCTGAGGTCAAAACCTTTACACAAGGTTTAAAGATAATCACGCAAAAGGTACACGAAGTTTCGTGGCGCTGCGTTTGTTTATTCTCTCGCAATCCTGGAAAAACCCAGGGGACTGTGAATAGCCATTCCCCCAGTCGGGGGCGGGTTAATATCCACTAAGATGGTTATATTTTTCTCTACTGAGTTCACGCTTGGTACAAAAGGCTGCCGCGTACACTTGTGCTGATTACTCCTCAAATCATCGCCAGAATTGTCGCGTCTTGTAATGGGCGCCGAGTGCCATCAAATTTAATGACTACCATATCTGAAAAATCTTAGGATTTATACTAAATTTTGCGCAAGCAGTTATCATCAGTCGCCGATGTTACCACATTTTTTTTTTTAATTGCGTAAGGTTGATTTTTTGCGATTTGGCTCAGTGCAGTAGCCGAAATTTCTGGGAGGGACAGACATAGTTTTGCCCCCTCAGCCGTCAGGCTGGGGGCGACCGTCCCTCCTGTCCTCCCCCCCCTTTTTCGCCGTCGCTACGAGGGACTCGTGAAATTGTAAAAGGAACCTGAGACCACTAGAGGGTCCTGGCACAGCAGACGGTCCGAGACCACCAAAAGTGTCCCTGCAACTGCAAGAGGAGACCTAACCTAAGCTGACAAAAAATCCCCAGAAGCTACGGGATGGGGGGACAGACGGGTTCCTGGACCAGATGCACAGGACCAGACACAACATTGCAAATGGAGGGAGGGATGGAACCGTCCAAAATCTTGTCTTTTTTGCCATATTTCGGCCACTTTGTTCGGGAACAAAATGCAGAAGTTCCTCAAATAAGGTAACGTGCTTGAATTTTTCGGTCATTTTATATGGTAAAAAAGCAAAATTACTTCGTTTTTCATATCTGAAGGGCAAAAAATGGGGGCCCCGCACTGACCATTCGCCTCCACTCCCCTCCCGCCGTGGCGAAATCCTGGATCCGCCCTTGTCGAGGGCCCCTTGATCCGATTTGGACCCCCCGGGCGGAATCCTGGCTACGCCCCTGGGTAGGAGGCCACCATGACTGAGCCAAGTGGTCCTGAATCGGGTTCAGGAGGCCCTTTTCCAGGGGTGCGGGAACTCCTCTACAGTTGAGGGAGGGGGAAAGAGGCATGTCAAGCCAGTTCTTTCCAGTCAACGCCCATAGGGCTAATGTTAAATCTCAAAAAAGTTCGGGGCAGTGGCATCCTTGCCCCTCTCCCGGCTTCCCGCGCCCTTGCCCTTTTCTGCATCAAGAGGCCCGTTTTCTGGATCAGGAGGCCCCCATTATGAATTAGGTAGCCCCTGCTCGGGATGAAGAGGCCCTGTTGTATGTTAAAGAGGCCCCTTTGCTGGTTCGGGAGGCCCCGGCCCGTTATGAATCAGGAGTCTCCTTTCCTGGATTAGGAGGCACCCTCTGTGTATCAGGAGGCCCCTGCTCTGGAACAGGAGGCACCGTCTTATGTATCAGGGGACATCCGTTTCGGATCAGGAGGCCCTTTGTTGGATTGGGAGGTCCCTTTTTATGAATCAGGAGGCCCCTGTTCTCGTTTATCAGGTCCTCTCTGTGTACCAGGAGGCCCCGTCTTATGTATCAGGGGACATCCGTTTCGGATCAGGAGGCCCTTTGTTGGATTGGAAGGTCCCTTTTTATGAATCAGGAGGCCCCTGTTCTCGTTTACCAGGTCCTCTCTGTGTACCAGGAGACCCCTGTTGTGTTACACGGCCGGCCGTCACATAGCCACGGGCGTTTTTCAAGGCTACTGTACTTTCTGGCAAGACTAACTCATGAGCTAGGCATCGCTCAGCATTTCGAATTGTGTATCTGTAATCAGCGTCTGCAGTTCTATCGGATGAGCATGAAAACAAAAAATCGGTCTCCACTCTATTGGAAGCATTTCGTTTTCTTCTCCCCAAGGCTCTTTGAAAGTGCCATGTTTAGAGCATTCGTGTTAAATGGGCCAGGAAACATGTATTACGTAACGTCATGACGGAGGTCGAACTCTGCCAAACCCGTGACTTTGACCCTTAATGACCTTGGGCCAGGTCCCACGCGCAATAAGAGATTAAACTACCAGGAACCCATTGCCACATAAACTTCGGTCTCGAGCTGGTTCTGTTGTGAATAGGCGACTCTGAAAAAATGGTGACTTCTTGTTTCACCTGACCTGTGACGTCATCCGCGACCGAAAAGTAAAAAAATGTATGTCACAGGACTGCAGGGTTCGATGGTATCGATTAGCGTTTGAATCAGGCGAATCGAAAGACTGGTTCTCGAGATAGGGAGCATTAAACGCCCCCCCCCCTCCGCTCAGTGGATGGTGGCAAAATACTCCAGCCAATACCAGGTTAACTTGTCTTTAGTTCCCTGCCGGCATAGTCAAAACGTTAGACGATTAAAACCGCTTCGGTGGTCCCGAAGAAAAAAACAACAAAAGGCCGCGGTGTCTACACTTGTATTGTCAGAAAAATATACAGTATACGAATGTCTCTAGCGGACCTGAATAACATGGGGTGACATCAGTGTGGTGCGCCGGGCGGCTCGACCTGTCGGTAAAACGCCAGGTCCGGCCGGCAGGCACCGCCTCTGACGCGGCACTAACACCTCGCAGACTCCCGCTCGCCAGGAAAAAAGCACACGTCTGTACGTAAGGAGCTCGGCCAGGAGCGCAGCTCCGCCGGCTCAATGCCCACACGATAACACACCCCAGTGCAAACGCCCACTGGACCGGCCCGATTCGGCGGACCCAACGGAGGCCAACGTCACGCCACCCAGCGTCTGCGGGTATCCATCAGCGAAACACTTATGACCGCTCCTTACTGGCGGGAAACACTTAACACTTAGTTCTTGACAGTCCCATCAGGCATCCGTCTCAGCGCCGCCCGACGGCAGACAGTTCCGTCGCACACTGCATACTCAAACAAAAATAATTTTGCGGTTACAAACAAAAATAACACCAATCCTTATTCTCTAACAGTGCGCGGCAATAGCGTGATCGGAATTCCAAGCGCCCGATTAGATGGGAGCATTATATCAATCAAATCCGAATTTTTACCCACTTCGCAGTACAAAAGAGATCACATCGCTTCCGTGTGCGAAACACTTGTCACGGCTACTTACTTAAAGTCTCGCACAGAATGCCGCGCAATATCAATCTACGCCGGGCCATGCATCTGCACACCGAACTCTACATTTAACATCATTTGGCCATTCTGCTCCGACCGCACGCAGGTAGACAAACAGCTGCCCGACAACCCAGAGCAAAAATAGTCTCCCCGTCCGTCCAGCGCATGAACTACAGTTGTACTGACGATAGAACTTCGTTGCGGCAATGTTGCACGCGTTCCGTTAGGTACTTGGCCGCGGTGGCCGGACCGCCGAGAATGGGCCCGTCCAAGCAGTAGGCGTTATGTACACAAACTCGAACCCCGTCCTACTATCAGTATCACAGAACGCAGCGTGCCGCCCAAACGCCGAGTCGGCCTACCAACAGCCGTCTACGACACCTGCTCATCCTGTTCCACCTTGATCTGCATGAGCGGCGGCACCAGCGCCTGCTCCGTCTCCATGGCAACGGCGTCCCTGGTCGGCTGGCGGCGCTCCGTCGTCAGATCCTGCGGCATACTTAGGTCGGTCGGGCCTTCGTCCTCCTCCATGGTGTGTGTCCCCGCCTCCGGCACCAACTCGCAGCCTTTCTGCTCCACGTGGATGACCTCGGTGCCCTGGGGCAGCGCCTGGAGGACCTCGGTGCCCTGTGGCAGCACGTGAAGCCGGTGCGGTGACTGCGGCGAGCGGGGCCCAGACTTTGGTGCCGAGCCTCGCAGCATCGAGATGTTCTTCACGCTCTTCAGCTCGTTCGGGTTGCGAAGAAACCTGGTGGACACGGAACGAATTTTGACGAGTCTGGCGCCCCCGTGGCTCTGTGGGGCATGCTAAATCACGTCTGCTGTGTCCAATCAACGAGGCTCGATCCTTATGGGGAGTTAGAGCTGTTTTACTCTAGAAACAGAGCAGGTCCCCAGACTAAGGGGTGCCATCCATACACGTACAAGATCCTTCAGCGCATAATGGTTCGGTACCTCCACCTCAAATTTCAAACATTCCGGCCAGAATGGGCATGCCTCACCATGTAGGATCTTTTGGCCTGAACTGGAAGTTGTATTATTCGCAAATCGATTAGACCGAGAAAAATAAAACAGGAAATCGGAGACCTGATTATGAAAATAGACAGCCTCCCTGATACCGGAGAAGGTCTGCGTTTACACGCAATTAGCTTAATTTATTAGATATATACGCCAATATCTATGTAAAGACATTATCTTTCTCCCCGTATAAAGAAGGCTGTCTGTTTTCACCATCATGCCCCAAACCCGGGAGCCTGTAATCATTTCTGCTCCATCAGATCAGAGACCATCCAATGGCAGACTACATCTTTATCAACTTCTTATCGGCTCTGAGGCACAGCCATTTCGTGACAGTAAAAAACGTCGCAGGCCCGGTCAACTCACTGGTAGCAATGGCGCTCTCCCTGGACTTTTCTGAGGATGTTCACCCGGTAGTAGTAGCGAAGCGCGCGAGACATCTTATCATAGTTCATTGACAAGTGATTTTTCTGGACGCCCCAGAGACGTGCCAGACCCTGTGGGTCGACAATCTTGAACACGCCGGTCTGAGCGTTCTTCCAGGCAATGAGGTTGTTGAAACGCTGCAGAGGATCGTTGAGCAGCTGCTGAAGAAAATCCCACAGCAGGCGACCACCGGAGCCCGACTCGCTCGGCTCACTTGGACTCGGCGGAGGTGGTCCCGGGTCCCGCTGTAGCAGCTGCTGCTGCTGCTGCTGCTGCTGCTGCTGCTGCTGCTGCTGCTGCTGTTGCTGCTGTTGCTGCTGCTGCTGCTGCTGTTGCTGCTGCTGCTGCTGTTGCTGCTGTTGTTGCTGCTGCTGCTGCTGTTGCTGCTGCTGATGATGTTGGTGCTGGTGCTGGTGGTTGTGGTGCTGTTGCTGTTGCTGTTGCTGTTGCTGTTGCTGTTGCTGTTGTTGCTGTTGCTGTTGCTGTTTGGCCCAGGCTGATTGTAGCGCCGCCTGGTAGCCGGGCGAGAGAGGCGGGTTGACGGGGCTGCGCTGCGGTGACTCTGAGTCGCGACTGTCCTCACTGTCCGACGGTGTCGTCTGCTTGCTGCTGCCGGCAGAGAGCGGCGCGCCCGGGAACAGCAGCTGCTTGTGCTCCGGCCGCTTGGGGCTGGCGCACTGTGAGTCCAGGCTGGAAGCCGGCGAAAGCGTCACCGAGGTGGAGCCGTGCAGGCTGGAAGGGAAGCTGTGCGGTGCGCCCGGCTCGCAAGCAGTCAACTGCGACCAGGACGGCGAGGCGGCAGTCGGCGCCGTCAGCGAGTGTGGCGTCAGAGGAGAGCCGGGCATTCGCAGCAGCGCGTCACGCAACAGCATCTGAAGCGCGTTGTGCACTATGTCGCCGGCACCGGGTGCCCTCTCTGACAGGTCGGCCTTGTTCAGCATGCACAGCGCCTTGCCTGTAACGAAACAGACGGTCAGCGGTGGCGGCTGACACCCAGGCGACCCGTTGTCGGCGACTCGGCCGCCTTGACGCAGTTAGTTTAACAGAGATCTTTACTTTCCATAAATACCACCGGACCCCAGCCATCCGACAGTTCAGTCGTACCTGAAGCCAGTCAATCATCCAGTGGAACGGGTTGTCGGCAATGAACCGGTCAGATTCGGTTCAGGTGCGTTACATAAGGCAGAAGGCCGGCTGCGGTCGGCTCGGCAGGCGGCGCCACTCTCACCGTTCATTCGGAACCGGTCCAACTCGATCGGAGGCAGCTCGAACTCATGCTCGCACCATTGCAGAAACTGGCAGACGTCGTCGCGCGTCCAGTGCCGAGGATCAGGCGCTAAAACGGCGACGTGACTGTCAGCGGAGGAGCCGGACGGGGCCGGAATAGAAGCTTCAGAGACAGCGCCAGACGGACCGGCTTCCATCAGGCCGGCTTACCTTCCATCCCAGCACATCCAACCCATCTCTGTCACGGGGGCTGGACGGTTTCGTGCCGACTCCATACACAAATGATCCCAGAAGGCACTTTCACGGGCGATGGACTGAACACTGCCGAAGTAAGGCCAACAGCGCATGACTATCCTAAAAACAGGTTCCTCAGTGTTCGAGTCATTCTGGGATTTCCCTTCGCCCTGGCTTACCCAGGCGCGTTCCTTGTCGCGTCGGCGATGAGGTGCACGGAGATCAGCAAGAGACGACCGAGCCAGGAGCTTAAGGCCTCGGCAGAAGACCACAGACCGGGACGACCCACCACCAGTGAGTGCCAGCTCAGCTTCACTGAACTAGTGCAACTCAGCACACCACGGCCAGCCACGGCACGATTGGCTGCCACCCGAGAGACAGTACGTCCTTACAGCGACCCGCTGGGAAAATGGGCACGCCCGGAACTGCGTCTAGCCCTTTTCGCTCGATCAGCTAGTGTTCCACCACACAGATGTATGCCTAAAGACGCTGCAAGTGTCTGCAGCCAACGAACACACAGCACTAGAGTAGAGTAACAGTATTGGCCACATGCCACTTCGCATGATGGTCGCGCACTGTTGATTCGGTTGCAATTTTCAATTAATTATCAAAGTTAAAAACCAGTCTCAGCTCAGCTCAACCCAAAAATGTTCAGTGCGATGTAACAGCTGATCGCACGCCTTGCAGGAGCTGGACAGCGTCAGCTTCCAGTCAGACTGCGGCCGGACAATCAGTCCCCAGAGTCAGACTGCGGCCGAACCGTGAGTCAGTCCCCAGAGCCAGACTGCGGCCGGACAGTCAGTCCCAGAGTCAGACTGCGGCCGAACCGAGAGTCAGTCCCCAGAGTCAGACTGCGGCAGGACAGTCAGTCCCAGAGTCAGACTGCGGCCGAACCGAGAGTCAGTCCCCCGAGTCAGACTGCGGCAGGACAGTCAGTCCCCAAAGTCAGACTGCGGCCGGGCCAAGAGTCAGTCCCCAGAATCGGATTGCCGCCGGACCGAGAGTCCGTCCCAGGAGTCAGGCTGCGGCCGAACCGTGAGTCAGTCCCCAGAGTCAGACTGCCGCCGGACCGAGAGTCAGTCCCCAGAGTATCAAGAGTGCACGTCCAGCCTTCGGTCATCCCCCTCACCCGTGTTGGAATGGCTACTCACGCAGCTGGTTGGGCATTTGCGTTTTGAAGTCGTACGCCGCCGGACTGGAGGGCAGGGCGGCTGGGCTAAAGGGCACCGGGTACCGCCACAGCATGTCCGGAGAGAACGACAATGGCAGTGGCAGCCGGTCCATGCCGCCGCCACTTCCTCCGCTGCCGCTTCCATTTCCCTGCAGGTTCAACGGCGGGACGCGCATCCCTGACTCTGAAACAAAGGCCACCTGTAAGCCATGCGGTGTCGACTTGACATCCCGAAAAAGTGCCTGCCCAGCTGGGAGTACTGTCCGGCCGGCCGTCCCGGGCCCTGTTCCGCTGCCGGAACAAGGCGCGCTCAAGGCCAGCTCACCCCAACTCATCCGGGTTCGTGAGTTTCGCACAAGGCCTAACAAGCGGTGCGATAAGCGGCTGGCGGCCGCGGAGTTCAGCCGACGGAGATGGCCGCGCCCCACTGATGCTGAGCGTCCGCGCCGGCCGGCTGAGTCTGACCGGCGGTGCTGGCAGGACGCTACCGCCACCGCTCGACCGTTGGTGACCCCGCGAGAACGAGGGCCAGCACGTCCCCACGGCAAACATCAGGGTAATGACCAGCGCTGGCGGCCAGCCCACTCCGAGCCAAACAGGTGGGGCCGTCGGTCACGCGCCGCCCACATCCGGCGCTCGGGTCAGAGGTCGCGCGACCGGAAACGGCTAGCGCGCCGACCCCGGGCTGGGTCGAAGGGTCAACGCGCCGCCGACCTGCGTCGCTTTTGAGCTGCAGCCTGGCGTCCGCGCGGCGCGGCCCGTCGGCTCGGCCGGCGCTGACGTCCACGTGACGTCAGAGCCGTCCCGGGAGGCATCCAGTATTAATAGTCGGCCGGGCGGCCGGGAGGAGGCACTGGCCGGCGTCTAATTGGCCGCCGCCACTGGCCACCGCGCGGGGCGGCGGATAGGGCCGCCCGGCCGCCGAGCCGCCGCGTCGGCCGTCGCCGGACGGCGCAGCCTGCTGAGACCGAGTGGGCGGCGGCGCCGACTCGGTCCAAGGCCAGACCACTGGGCCGCCGTGTGCGACAGAGTCCGGCAGGTGGCGGGCTCCCGCCGCCCGGAGCGCCGCCTCCGACCTCGAAACACCTCCGTCGGCCCCTCGACGATAGCATCTCTGACAACCGCCCGGAAGACGACTCCACGTTTTTCCGGCTTCAGTGGTGCATTTTGCCACGTTCCCTACACAACATGGATCTAGACATATGCGAAGCAAGGAAGCGATCCTGCAACTGTGACGTCACAAGGTCAGGGCGGCGAGTATTGATTGGATGCAAGCTCTGGGTTTAGCCCGCGTGCGTCACCCATGGCTCGCACCCGTGCCAGGCGGCATTTCACATCGAGGTCGTCGCTATAGCGAGCTGCAAGGTCCGCTCGGTCTGCCGCATTTATGTCTAAAACTGCACAAAAATGACACCGAACACTCCAGCAAGCTGGTTCCAAATAACCACCGAATAAAGTACAACGGATTTTCTCCTGACCCGCCTAAATAACATAATGTTAAGACGCCGGAATACGAACATTACATATCTAGCAAGCACCCCACAATGTCATGGCATTTCTTGCCTTCATCCAAGCTGCGGCGCTTATACATTTCCTGTGGCACACGGAGAAAACCAATCATGTAGTATGACGTTCCAGGAACAGCTTTCAAACGCCTGACAGCAATGGACCGACATGGACAAATGTGCAGACGCCGTCCAGCCTTAATATCACTTCTGGGGATTGTTACGGATTTCTTAGTATGTGTGTAGGGAAGGGGTAAGTGCATTCGTATGGTCGTACATTTGGCAGCTGGTTTTTATCCTGACGTGCTTTAGCACGCGTTGAAGGAACTTTCATGTCGATGTGTTTTCTGTTGTTTCCCAATTAATAAGTTATGGAATTGGTGGCTTGGATAATCAGAGCTACCAACCACAGTTGCGACTTCATTTACATATTGATGTTTAAGGTAATTTGCTTATCTTCAGGAGAAGAGTTTGTCCATAAATAATAGTAATTCGAGTGAAGAATTCCTTCTGAAGCAAACATTTACAAAGCATGCCTTGCCAGTTGCAAAATGCAACCACTCATTGGTGCAGAAATTGCCATAGCATTTAATAAAACATGCACATATACATAAACAGCGACAGTATAATCGTGCAATGCAAACCTTGGGTTGGTGTAGAATGGTGGCTGTACATGGGGGAACTGTTACTACTTGTATCCCCCGCCCTGGTGGCGGCACCCATCATGACACCCCTGCAACAGAATGCAACTACCGTGGCCATTCAGGACAAGACACTGAGAAGTTCCAGCCCAGTAGGCAGAACGGCTAACGATTCTACCGTCTTTGGAGTACTCCATAAGCCTCTTGGTATCAGATGAGCAGAATTCATCCCAAAATGGCTCTGGTCTCACGAGCTTTGAAAATGTCTCCACACCCATGATGTTTCCGTTGCAGGCAGGCGACATCGCCGAGTGTGGACCAATCCCAGCCAGTTGTTTCCCGCTTAAGCAGGAGCCGGCTGGCCGCAGCTGGCCGGGAGGTCGCCCGGACAGTCCTGCGCTCGGCCGGCACCGTCCAGTCGCCGGTCCCAGACAGACGGACCAAGCACGACATGTTACCTGACGTGCGGGATACGACGTTGACCGGCAGCAGGGGCAGACGGCCAACGGCGTCTCAAAGGGACGCTGGAATATCCGGCCAGGCTGGTGACGCACAGTTCGAGAATGGCACGCCGTCCGGTATGAGAGGCCGGAAGTGGTGACATCAGTCGGACGGTGCTGACGGAGCTTCCCTCTGAACCTGTCCTAGTCGTTCCCACCACAGTAAGGCGGAGCCAGGGCGCAAGAGACCTTCTCCGGTCTCATCATCGGCGCCTACCACGCCTGCTTGCAAGACCGGAACATGCTCTGACGACAGCCTCAAATGCGGCCATGCGGAGATGACATGCAAATACTCCTCTGGCTGGAGAGACGCCGACGCTACGCCGTCGCGACAATGTTCCAGGCCGAGACGAGGAAGACGCACCGTACAGACGTACATCTGCGCTTCGTCGTCAATCGTCAACTCGGCCCGGTCTGTACAACGTTCACCGAACCCGCCTGACCCCATTTCGGCCAGCGGCCGCCGGTAGAATCGACGACGCGCCAGCGTCGGCCAACCGGAAGCAGGCGTCGGTCGGAAACGACGCCGGCCGCTGCTGCTATTTGCGGCTCGCTTGACGTCAGCACGTCGGAGCCGACAAGGTGAATGTCGCCGGCCGGGTGGGCGGCGCCGCCGGGCTCGCCTGCCTATTGACCGCCCCCCCCCCCCCACAACCCGGCCCGTCCCAACAACGCCGCACGGAAAGAAAGGGGTGGACATCACGGGGCACGGGAGGCGTGGGGGGGGGGGAGCGCGGGCAACAGCAGGCAGCTGGGTCGCCGGTTCGGGCTATGATTCACTTCCTCAGAAGCTTCCGTTGACGTCAGGCGCAGTTACTGCGGGGTGAACACGACGTGATGATCGCGCATTTTTCCTGCCACGTCGGCTATGGCGTCGACTTTCTCCGCTGCGGCTGGTGTCCAAGTGACCGCGCCGACGCCGACCGTGACGCCAGCACTTATTTTACAGGTGAAGAGCGGCAGGGAGGGGAGGGGGACAAAAAGTGCAGGCAACGGCGCAACCAGGGGCTGGCCCATCCCCTAAATAGCTATCTACGGGGACTGCAGGGCATGTCCTATTTAAAAACAGAACCACTGGCAAAGACAATTGTAATGACCGGACGTCGAGTAACTAATACTATTTACCTGTCATTTTGATCCCAAGATTTCCGCCATTTTGTTTTTTTTCCTGCCGGCAAATATCTCTTATGACGGCGAATCTTACCAAAGATGGGGTACTGTTAAAAAACTGTACTCCCACGCGCAAATATTTTACAACATTTGATAAAGCACGGCAAAAAGGCAAATAAAACAATTCGGAAAAGACGAGAAGCAAATGCGTTTGTCACAAAATTGAGGTAATATTTTCGTTAAGGATGAGCACAGCCAAGGTGCTAGGAAGCTGAACAATCACGGCTGATATCCAATTTGTCCAACAACACTATTATGGCATTATATTTATTTATCATATATTATGTTAGCAATATCGTTATGGTACTATTGAGAAAGCTACAGAGAAGAATAAACTTGGTTCACGGGGTGCAAAAATTATGTACTTTTCCCATGTGGTTCTGGATAAGAACCTGACGCAGGATTTTGTAGTGTAGATGTTATGAGAAATGAAAATGAACGAAGGAGACAAATGTTAAGCTTCCCAAATAAAAAAGATGCTTTTAAAGTTTCAGAGTTATAATGTTTAACAGTATATTCATTTCCTATGCGAAAATTACCCATGGTCGCTGACAGACAATCCAGTGGTCAAACCTGTCTGCGGTTTCTGGTATTACAGATAAGGTTTATGACTGCCTAGTTTCCGTTAAGTTACGTCTAGTAGCGTTCATATTCGCACTGGTGTGAGAAAAAAAATGTTCACGCCTCATGCTTCTATTGCAAATGCTTTTCGAACAAGTAACAATATTGCAGAACAGTGTCCGCTATCTACTGCCGTATAATAAGCATATCTTTTGATGTTTAATTTCTTTTAGCTTGTCAGTACAGAGGGGTTTGTGCAACTATCGTGAGTGCTTTCTAGAAGCTAACTGTTAATGAATGTTTTGGTCGTTCGAAAATTCTGCATAACCAATTCCCAAACGTGTTTAGGCATTCTCTCACAATCTGAGGTCAATACCTTAAAAGGTCGACAGCCTATGACCTTTTTCTCGAGGGCATGCCATCGAGAAATCATGAGATGGCTAAGGTCTTCATACCACAGTAAGCGTTTTAAGTATTTTGCGATGCTCAGATGTCCTCCAATTCTATGCATGGGCGTCTCTTGGATCTATATCATGAATCCAGGCCACCTGCCTTTTTAACTCGTGTTGGCCTATGAGGAGTCATTGCATATTCGGAAACGCTGATTTGCGAAGTAAAGTATTTTCAGTCCTTGTTCATCATTAGGCATCGTTTCGGGCACCTTACACGTGCTCTATAGGATATCCCATGCACGTTTCATTCTTTACCGCGAACGATGATTACTCCGTAACTCCTCTCTAGTTGCGTGGTGCTGGCCGTATTTCTTCGGCTCTCGCCCAGCTGCACCTACTTCTCACACACACAAAAAAAGATGTCTTGTGTTTTGCGTTATACAGTGGGCGCACTGTATAACGCAAAACACAAAAACCCTTCGATTTGCCCTCTTCCTCGACCTGTTTGAGACAGTTCCACTGCTGGATCCCATCGGCCTAGTGGCCGCTGTGGCTTGCTGTGCGCCGTGAGCAATGTTGTTCGGAACTCTACGTTTGTTCTGAGCACTGCGGGTTATATTAGAAACGACTGCAAGCAAAACGAAAAAGCTACAAAGCTTCAAACAAGCAACCATCCTCACTGGGCGTTGGCAAGCCAAAGCGGCGAGCCAAAGCGTCTGTAGGAGGAGAAACAGACTTACGACTAGAAATGGAATTCGTATTTTTTGTCAACAATCCGTCCTTACAGGCTGCAGCTCAGAATCATCCAGGAAGAATCTACCACGAAACTTGTAGAAATTACGTTCCGTGTAATAGGAGATATTATCTTAATACGCCTAAGGGTCATATGCAACATCCACGACACTCACTTTCGTCCGTGGAAGAATCTGCCACGAGAATGATTGGAATCGCTTCCAACGCAATAGCAAAAATACATTTAATAGGCCCAAGGGTCATTTTGCATCCCTGACGATTCATTCACACAGTCCTCGGAGTGGGTGGGACATCGCACATTGGATAGTTTTACAGGCTTTTAAACAGTATGAATTTCAACACCATGATTTGAAACTCTCCAGGTTTGTTTGGACTATAGAAGATACTACACATCTGGATCAAATTCTCGTCCCTGGGTGGGCAAAATCGATGTCTGGGGGGGGATTTGCCCGCCCAGTTAACACGTTAAACACGCCCTGTCTGACGCCACCGACCGCCAGCGCTGCTCGCGTGACGTCACGGCCCGCACCCGGGCGCCTCCAACTTCCGACCGGGCCCGCCAAAAATGGGCGCGAAGGGCGGCTGGCCGGCGCGCCGCCGGGTCGGCCCTACCGACTGCAGCGACCGCTAGTCCACCGCCTGGAAAGAGAAAGCGCCAAAGCACTCATGTCCTCCGCTGGCGGTCGCATGGCCTGTCAGGGTCCCATGCATGGATTGGCCGATTAAGGGAGCTTCCAATGATGATGGCGATGATGAGGTACTGGCATCAAAGTCAAAAAGTCTTCAAAAGGCAAGTTTAAAAAATCATGAGAGTCACCTCAAAAACTGTCAGAGTCTTGCTCCCGCATTTCTGTCAATATTATTTCGTTCAGGTTCCCGAAACGTTCCAGGGTGCGCCGTCCGGCGTAGTGATATAGCCCCGCTTTGGTCCGGGAGCCAGGATGCTCCTCTGTTGTGACCAGGGCATTGTGACCAGGGCGCCCTGACCTCATAAGAGTGACCCTAAACTGCTGAAGGAAGGCTCCTTACGTTCTTGGAGCACTGTGGCAAGGAATGTTTGTACGGCTTTCTTCTGGTACTTTCAGGGTGTCCGTCTGGCACTGACATGGCGCCCCTGGTTCACCCGGCAGAGGACGTCACCGGTGGCTGACTGACACCATTCGGGCACCGGAAAGACTGTCTAATATCAGTAAGGCACTGGTCAACAAAACGACCAAAGCACCATTTAACCCGGTGTCGTGAACGCGGCCGCCCGAGTCGGACGATGACCGTCATCAACCGTTCCGAGCCAATAACCCAGACAGAGAGCCGATACCAGGTCGGCTCGCACCCCGTACCGGTCTTCACAACTTTACATTTAGCCACTTTCCCTTTCCCGGGCACAAAAGACAAGACCATCGCACTCGGCCACCAGTCCACCCAGCCGGCCCAGCGCCCCAAGCTGTCGGCAGCCGCTGCGGCGCTGTGAACCGATCGAGAAGCCACAGGAGGCCTGTCGGCCGCCACAGGCTGCCCCAGCTCCAGGCCGCCACAGGCTGCCACAGCTCCGGGACGGCCGGCCGCCGGTTCCGGCTGGCTCGCGGATGCTGAGCGCGCCGATCCGGCAGTGACGTCCACCCCATGACGTCACGCCGTGGTCGATGCCTCGCCGGCTGCCACAAGTGGGCTCTGGCCATTGGCAAGCGGCTTCACGCGATCCTGCGACTATATATGGCGGGCTGACCCTGCACCTACACGGTGGGCCAGCGAAATATCCCGAGTCTGATTGAGACGGCCGACTCGCCAGTGATCGCAAAGAATGACACGAAGCTAAAGCAGAAGTTGCACGAGCCTGCCAGTTGCATCCAACATCGGAGCGATTTCCGGAGATGGCCGCTGAACCGATGCGCTGTCATTGCCTGAGCCGTGTCCAGCAGTCGGTGCGTTCCCATGTACGCTGATGGGACCGGCAGCAGGTGCGTCCTCGGCTCGCAGAAGGGAGAGCCTCGTGAGCGGCAGAAATGTAAGCCAGAAGACCGGGTGAAGTCCACACTCAGGGTACAACTGCCAACTCTGGTCCCGTCCTTCTGCAGACCCGGAAGTATCCGCCACCTGCGACCAGACCAAGTGGTCAAAGGAAAGGGGTGGGGAGGGAGGGGTGGCGGTCGAGGGGTTGGCGGATGAGAGGAGGCGCTGACGCCGGCCTGGCCACACCCCACCGCTGCCGGTGGAATTTTGGCGTTCATGCCTTCCGCCTGAGGCAATACCAAGTGCCGTAAATTTCCCTAATTTTCCTGTGTTTTCTTGGCTTCCTTCAGGACCCTTTTCCTTCGTTCCCGCTACCGCGCAAGCAAGGCAAGGACTTTCCGCGGCTCTCTGTCGATCCCTGAGGACCTGTTTCTGGGAATGTCCACCAGACAGTACAAATGGTCCGAACCTCACTGCGATAGAAACAAGCTCTGCTGTCCCTCTGTTGGACATCACAACGGCACCTTATGCAGTTTCCATTGTCAAAAATAACGAGCGTTTAGATGGACGTGACAGAAAATAATGTTGCACAGAAGCTGCCGCCACCAGATGGCTTTGCGTGACAACGCTGCTTGTCATAAAGTTCTTCTCAAAAC
This sequence comes from Capitulum mitella, assembly GCA_030062745.1. Taxonomy (NCBI): domain Eukaryota; kingdom Metazoa; phylum Arthropoda; class Thecostraca; order Pollicipedomorpha; family Pollicipedidae; genus Capitulum; species Capitulum mitella. The sequence continues at coordinate 15,630,866 of CP099842.1, forward strand.
CCTTCTGCTTCGATTTTTCGCAACCGCTGCTGAGACAAATCAGAAACTTCCTAAAAAAATTTGTATGCTTCCCGTCTATCCATAAAAATGTCGTCACAAACAGCATGCGTCTCTGTTCGTATAAATAAATATCGCCATGCTTGAGGCCACGTGATTTATGCAAACAACATTATGGAAAACTCTTATCTACACAGATTGGAAACTTGTTTCACCTTTTCTTCACACCAATACTTGAGTCACGCCACTCGACTCCTCTGAACGAAGAATGAAAACATGTTCCCATGGTTACCTATCTGCACGGACACGTCTCCCAGCTCAACGCTACCATGGCTACCCTTGTCGCCGGACTGGTTTTCCCGCATGTTCACAACCGTTTAGTTATACAAACGACGCAGAGAAAAACACGGAAAATCCAAACCCTTTCAGGGAACGAGATAGTTATTCGCAAGATGTTTGTCATAAATAAGAAATGGAGTAGGTGTACATGGTTTATCTGGTTTTAAGAGCTGTCACGCTTAACAGACGGATCTCATCTTCCTTACGCGTCCTCTTTCACTGCTTTTATGAAAAAACGAAGCGGCCACCGATGAGCATCGGTCGGGCACAGCTACGGCGAGCACACGTCGTGAACGAACAGAATCGAGCTTCTGGACAAATACTTGACAATGCTCTCAGGACCAAGGGTGGAAAAGGTGCCGTTTTTTTTTGGTGTTGATGAACACCAGAAAATGCGTGCCCCAAAATATTTTATACTCCAAAAGTCTAATCTTGCACTCCATCAAAAGGCTGCATTATAACCATGTCCATAAATTTCTAACTTTGCAAGCAAATGACTCTATCTACATTCAGTAAGAAGCAGGTACGATGTCATAACCGACTTTAATCAAGAACGCCGACTGAAATCGGTACTGCTTTTCGCAACATTTTCCGCTCCAAAACAAACATATACCGGCACCAATAATGACACCCAAATTTCAAATCCTGCTCAGGATCCCTCACCAGTCCAGTGACCCACACACGCTACTATAAGAAGCACGGCCGGCAGGACAGCGTCAGACGACCCATCAGCTGGAGCCAGCCGCAGTCCCCAAACAAAGGCAGGTGCATGACCGATGTGCGGGCCAGATAGGCAGGTGAGCCGCCGGGCCAGTCGTCTGTCCGACAGGGACACCTACCATCCAACTTCCACAGCTGTGGCTCCACACAAGCACTCGCACCGCTCGTACGCCCCGCCAGCCGAGCCAGCGACAGCGAACGGCTAACACCGTCGCCGACGGCACAGATCTACCGTCGGCGGCCGGCGCGTCGCCGTCGACGGCATGCTGCTGACGTCACAGCGCGTGGCACAGGCAACGCATGACGTCAGTGCTCTGAACAGCGCGGCCGCGTGGGTCCGCTGCACGGTCCGTGGGAGGCGCGCCGAGAACGCTGCGGCAAAGGTCGACCAGCCACTCGGGGCAGACGGCAGCTGGACACAGCGCAGCAGGACGCGTCAGCGGGAACAGAAGGGAGCCGGGAAGAAGCAGCCGAGCCGGACGGCATACTGCCTGCGGTACGGCGACCACCGCTGGCTGAGGCGCTGGGAGTGAGCGGCGCAGGTTGGCTGGCCGCGGCGGCGCTGCGGTGCCCGGGTCATGCCACCAGACCTGGCCGCCAGACGTCAGGCCTGGACACGAGATCCGGTCAGGAAGAAGGGGGGAGGGGGGCGTTCAAGGACAAATCTACCAGGCACCCAACAAAATTAACACACCATAGTCTCTAACTGATGGCATTTGGTCCGATGGGTAATCTGTACCTGAGATTTCAAATTTCCAATTTTCAGCTCGGTCTGACAAGCCGTTTTTGTGCTAAAGCAATTTCAAATTTTAAAATTCGTTTATTTTTGGCCAAACCCTTGGTGAAATGTATATTATTTCAGTAACCATTGGTCACATTTTCGAAAACTGGGTATCGTCGTGATGAAGACGAAATACTACATCCTTCTGTAGTTTGCATGTCGTAAAATATCTTTTTGTTTTTTTATGTGACCCTGAAACATATTTTCAAGGTCAAATTTTGAAGGTGTGACCAGTGATTCCGATTAAAACCTTCAGCAGGTAAAATGTCCTCCAAAGAATTTTGATTCGCTTTAAACCAAGAAAAGTTTGTCATTTTTTATCTTAACGTTACACACTGAGCGTCAAATTCGCGATGTTTTCACCGAAAACGTCCTTGTCTGGGATTTCCCACCTGGACCGGCAAAAAGCAGCATGAACGACCAAAAAAAAAATGGTTGTGAACATCCGAGGTCATAGTTTTCTTTGATTTATATGCCATACATTCTTAAATCTCATCATATTTAGCGTCATATGCCGGCCGCTGAGAAGATGTCGTAACATATTTTTTTTTTCGATAGATCGCCGTGCCGCATGACCTTGGCCCGCATTACGCGTCACAGGGAAATGTGTCGCGGGGCGGTAAAACGACAAAGCTCAGTTCACACGAGCGGTGGTTTGTCGCGGACTCGACCGACGAGGATTTGACGGACGAACGTAATGATACCACCTAGATTTCGATGACGTCACACCTCGACGGACTCGACCGAACGTGTAGTCAGCCGGCTGCGTTCAACTGATCATACCTGACAGTTTCTTTCCGTTGTTCCTGCTCTGAGGTAGGAGATTTGTAAAGACTGACGATTGGGTCAGTTGGGAAGATCTTGTGCTTCTTTCAACCCGCCCCGTACCAGTCGTCAGATCCACCTCTCCCGTACCAGGGTGTGTCTGAACGGTCTCCCCCTTTCCAACTCGGTCCGTGTCCACAGGAAAAACTAAAAATACCATTGGATACTTTTAAAGCTTACATCATGCAAAACAAATCAATTACGCGAAAAATTTTATTGTCATTCGCAAATAAAACTCTGTGGTTTTATAACGCGCTCTTCCGCCAGCGTCATACAGCAGCAGGCGAAGCCTGCCAACTGTTTCATCCTGTGAGACAAGCCGTACAAGCACAGGAGGAGACAAGTAACATGCTGCCTTCTTTGTTCCACGACGCATAGTTATGAATAAATTTTGCAAGACGACACAACGGCGTTGTCTTGACACATATCATTTGTCATGGACGGGGCTTGGAGCGCACACCACCACCCCTAATATGAATATTCATATGTCAAAACGTGCCAAGAACATAAAGGACATTTTTCGCGCCTTTTCAATTTCCTAACCAAACTTTCGGGCTCAAACAGGTCCTTGAATCGAGGTGATCATGAATGACCTCAAGCTACCTTGACCCCTTAGAGTGCGTTAAAGTGATACAAATCGGGCTTTTTGGAGTGGAAAAGACAATTCATGCCATGAAACTGAATACGTTGTCCCAAACTGTTCACAAGTTAATCAGAAGCGAGATGAAAAAAAAACGGAAAATAGCTCTGACCTTAGCCTGACCTCCAGTGCACTGAATAAGGTCAACCATTTCTTCACTTATACTCATAATGCTGTAAATAACTTCCTGCTCCCAAAACGCAAATTTGGGACAAGAACAAAATGCAGAAAAACTGTCGAAATCGGCTAAAAATTTCCTTGACCACAAACACCAACCTAACCTTATCGAGAAATTTCAAGATAAATGTTTTAAGGCCTTTGGCAAGATAAGGTCTTGTACCAAAACTCAATCTGATATCCTTCAAACCGTGAACGTTATGGCACTCTAAACTTTTTTGACATGGGTCCATTTAACGTAACCTAGGCCAGTGATCTGACCGGACACAAAATTAATATTTGCCCATAATGTGAGCAACGCATGTGAGAACAGCTAATGAAAATTTGGCGGCGCTGGGCGCCGCCGTTTTATTTACTCCTCTGAAAAAAGCATGAGGGTGTGTGTCCAAATACATCAGCAGTGTCAAAGACGCTGTTCTCGATCGCCGAGATAATGATGGAAAATTGGCCTCCCTAGTGAGTGAACTAAGAAACGAACCAGAGGACCACGTCACGTATTTCCACACGCCGTGGACAACATCTGATACCATCCTGAGCCTGAAGCTGCCCACAGTGCCTGTGGGTAACTTATGATGCCTACAGTATTTCCGAAACAAATGGCCGCCGTTCTTAAGCTACGGTGCCAAACACAGTCATCATATTAGTCTATGAAGAATATTTCAATGATGATATGGTGACAATCATATCAACTACTCTCCTATCCATCATTCTTTGTCCACTATGGCACCCAAGCCGATGGGACTCGCCGCACCGCCTGCCCAATGCCCAGTCTGCGACGGCATGAACTGAAAACTTGGATTTTCTCCAAGTTTGCGGTCGTTTCCGGCGCGAACGACACCAAGTGTTTCTTGTACCTGTATTTTTACTCAATGTTTATCCATAACAGCATCACGTGATGGACTGGCACGCACGCCATAAACCATGGCTGGATATTTCCGAAATTTACTGAGGGGTCCACACAGGACTTCAGAGTGTTTCTTTCCAGTCACTGCCATAGGCGTCATGTTAAAATTCCTGAATACTGGGGGTGAGGGCCCCCCAACCCCTCTCCCCCGGGATTGCCAGCCACGCCATGAACCATTTACAACTGTACTTTATATGCCATTTTCGCCGGTGACGGACGGTACAGTCTACCGAAGATATTTTCAGTCTAAATACGTGTATATATAGCCTTAAACATACCAATGACGAATTTTCCCCGATTTAAAACGAATCGAAACCTTTTGGAGAACACTATCTGTTCACGGTTTAAACTGGAATCACTGGCCACACCCTCCAAATTTGACTTTGAAAACAGGTTTCAAGGCCAAATAAAAAGCACGCAATTCAGAATGTTGCGGAATTTCCTCCTCATCACGATACCCACGTTATGAAAATGTAGTCATTGGTTATTGAAATAATACGCATTATCTCATCAAGGGTTTGGCCAAAAATCATCACATTTCAAAATTTCAAATTGCTCTGGCGCAAAAACTGCTTACCGGGCAGAGCTGAGAAGTGGAAATCTGACATTCCCGCCAAAAACTATCCCCCCGACAAAATTTCGTCACAATTTCAGACTATAGTGCATTAGCCCCTGGTCGATCTCATGTGGAATGAATGTCCCAGGACTTTGACCGCCGCTGCTGCTGGCCGGATATGACGACCGGCCAGCCGGGGCGCGGCCATCCTCTTGAATAAACAACAAACGCCAGGCGGCAACGGCAGCCTGGCTGCTGAGCTGGCGGGGAGCGGCCAGCACACAACAGATGGCAGCCACCAGTCCGAGCTCTGTCCCGCACTGGCGTACCCAGAGTGCACCGCGCAGGGGCGAGTTACCCGCGCCAGCTGACCGCGATCTCCAGAACTCGGCCTGGTGACTATTGCCTACAGCCTCTGTATGAACTGCCTATCGCATGCCATCCCCCGGCTCTCTCTCGCTGTGGGCGCGGTGGGCACGAGACGGGCAGCAGGACAGCTGACGACAGCGGAAGCAGTCCGATGGTGGCTAGTGACCTTTGACCGAGGAATGCGGCGGCCGGCCGGTGTCGTCGGGCACCCTGACGGCCGAGGCCCGGCATACAGGCCCGTCGGCCGGCAGGGCACGGCCTCTGACGGCCGGCGGCGCACAATGGGCACACCTGACCTTTCATATGACCGGGCCGCCAGCAGCGCCGTCAGCACTCGCGCTGACATTTGCCGTCCCTGCACGGAGCCGCGCCCCACCAACCTAAAACGCTCCCATTGGGCAACGTTCTGCATTTGAGCGAGCGGGAGTATATAGTAATTAAGCACGATTTGTTGTACGAGCATGCATAAGTGAGAGGAGACTTCCAGACAACCTTCAAGAACAGGCCAGCCATAGAGAGCAATTCTGATCAGCAGTAAACAGCTGGCCGGTGGCGACATTTGTGATGAGCCGCGCAGCGCGAACGAACAGGTGCTCGCAGGTTGCCAGCGGCCCCTTCCGAGCTCGGCTCGCCGAACTGGCCCGCTCTGGCTCGTCGATGCCTCTTGCGAATCGAAGAAAGCGGGCCACATCTTACCGCTCTCTCAGCGTTGGCGAGCGCGCGGCACGTTTTCTCCGGTGGTTTCATTTCCGGGCCGGAACTTGCGGCGCCGCGTCCCGTGAGAACGCACCTCCATGCGCAGCCGGCCGAGCGACAGACCCTGTTGGCCGGTGGCGGAACCGCTGCGTCACGACGCGACCTTCCGCGCCGTTTTTACGCGCGCGGTGGCCCCGAGCGCGGCGGCGCGCGCCGCCGGAGGCCGTGACGTCAGCCGGCACCAGATGGGTTCCAGATCCTGGGATCCGGAACTGGTGGAGTGGATCCGCGCGGCGCGAGCCGCTGCCACAGTGGCCTATTTCCGAGCGGGCAACGGTCCGCCGGCGCACCGTGCCATTAACGGCGGCGGTTCTGGCCGGGCCAGCGGGCCGGCTCGCTGGCGGCTGTCACCCGCGCCCTGGAACTGGCGCATCCCTCCCCGTTGCCACCGGCGACATTCCCGGATATCTGTCCACGGCAGACGGCGACCACTGGTCGCCCTCTTCAGATCCCGGCCAGCAGACTGGCAGCAACGGCAATCTGAGCCGCCACCGACCAACCAACGACTGCTTGTTGACAACAGCTGTGGGTCTTCTTTCCATCTATGACAGTTACTCGCTTTCTGTGTTCTTTCGAAACGCGGCATTATTTCACAGTTTCACGGGTTGTGACACGTCCGTTGCAAAAGTCCCGCTCTTGAGACACGCAAGCGACTAAAGGCAACAGTCCCTGTTTGAACAATGCAGGATATTTAAAGCTGCCGAACAGCCGAGTTCTCTCGCACTACTTCCCCCCCCCCCTCCCCCATCTGGACGTGTCAGCGGCGGCCGCCCGCGTCCAGGGAGCCGGTCCCAGCCGCCGCCACCGCCGCTAAGCCTTACACAACCCGGAAGGAAGGCGACGCAACCCGGAAGAGAGTGGCGCAGTCGGCGCAAGCAGAGGGTGCCCCCACCGATCCGGGCTCGGTGACGGTGGTGGCGGTGATGTGGCTGAGCGTCACGCAGTGTTCTGAGAAAATGTTATTTTAGGTGGAAAGTGACACCCTGCACACCTTTTTTCACCTCGCGATATATCCTGGTTACTGACATTTTACATCAGGAGAAAGGTAATGTTCAGGAGCGATATGTCAAACTGGGGGCTATTTTCACAACATACTGTGATTTCACTGAAACAATGGGAGCAAGTTACATTGCAGAAAAGAGCAAAGGTCATCCATAGAAAGGAAATAAGCATACCTGCTATAATCAGAATATTAGCATGGGGGGGGGGGCAAAATCAAGGTAACTTACCACCCCGGAGACACCTTGACCGATCTATTGAGTAGTTTTATATCACTTTATTATATTTCAGGCTGAGTCCATGCACCACCACTCAATTTGGTTTCACTGTATATTTCATCAGCTTTCAAACGTAACTGAATCTGGACCTTGACTAACAAGGAATCTTAGAGTCTTACAGAATACTAAGAGCCTAAACGACTGAATTTTTTATCAAACTGCGTCAAGCACGTTGCCAGGGTTGTCCTCGAAGGCGGGACAAATTTCAAATTTTGTCACATACCACTGGCAAATAACGAAATTTAAAGGAAATTGGTTGGTTGGTTATTGGGGCTTAGGGGCGCACCGACTGCAGGGTCATTCGGCGCCCAAAATTTAAAGGAAAAAACCATTTCTATGTAAACGACCTCATATTTAACCTACGGGAATACATATGTTTGCTTTTGCAACATATACATGATCAATGTTCCGCGTCCGTGCGAAATCGCTATATATCTAATGTAGACCGCTTGGCTCGGGGGGCATAGCCCCATGACCCGCTTGGCTACGTCCCTATACTGCGCAGACTGTGTTGCAAAAAGTGTCTCGTCTAAAATGCTAAAACGAAGCGAGGTAATGGGCATTTTTGCAAAGCTATCACTGGTGTCCCCACCTATTTCACAGGAAAAAGCTCAGCCACCCTGAGACAACCTGTAATTAATGCTACTATTCAATGAGTACAATATTTTAGAATGGAGCGAAATTCTGTAACTATCACAAAGAAGCATTTTCTTACCTCTTCTGTTAAAAGGCTTTCCCAGGACCTTGAGGCCCGCTTTTTCTGAAATTTAACTGCAATTTTCCATTGCCCCATCTTCGTATAACAATCAGCTGCGTCTTGATTCCAAAGGAGAACCGCTAACGGCGAACAGATGACCAACAGGGCGCACATCATACCGCCAGTATTGTGTTTGTAGGGATAACAGGAGGTGGGAGAGAATTATTAGTTTAGGTGAACTTTACATGGTGTCATGTATTTGATATCAAATATAAAAATTTGTCCTCGGCCGCTAGGAGTTAACAGCGTGACTGGCTCACTGCGCTGGTAATTCGGTATGGTATTTAATTTCCACTTGTTTTTGGTCCGGATTTTGGGATGATATTCTAAGTAAATGTTTTTGAAATGATTGGGCATATGAAACATGGTTCAGATGTTCCCTTTTTATGATTATTGTTATTACTATTATTGTTATTATTATTATTATTATTATTATACATGCATATATATATATATATATATATATATATATATATATATATATATATATACATATACATATTTGTAGGAACAGCTTGGCCATAACGAGGAATGGGGCCATGCCACTGCCACCTGCTAGCCATATCCAAGCAGTTAAGCTAGCTTCCTCTCTAATGGTCAATTTTGTACAAATTCTTCAGTTCAAGTGAGTTAACCGAATTTTAGGTTGATGATCATGCCCAACCCACTCGCCCAATCATACACAGCACAAAATAATACAACGACTAAAGTAATGCAGTCGGATGCTGACGTCTTGCGACTGATACATTTGCACTAACTTATGATTTTTTAGGGCTTCAGTCACCCGTAACAATTCCTGTATATTATGTATTTAGTCCACCTTTCTGTTACATTAAATAGGAGACTAACATCACTCTTCTACCCAAGTAAAAAAGCAATCAGAGGACGGTGGACACTTGCACCATGTTCCATGTACCTCGAATATCAGGGATGGCTGTAGTAATAACTGTCGATTATAATGATACTGAGCCCTGTCCATAATTATGATTGCATACTAGAGCAAGTGTTCCTCAGGTCATCTTTCTCGCAACTTAAAAGTAATAATCAACCATTTAGTGCCGCAATACGAAACCTGTAATAATCTTAAAAACCAAATTAAGGTGCTCCGAGACGAACGTAAAGGACCACGCCTCCCGAAAATCTTTCAAACGAAACTGAAAGGATGCGACGACAGACGGCGAATGGAACTCGAGCATGCGATGAAAAACATTTTGCGACCGCAGTCTCTGGAAGGAGGCAGGAAAGGTCGATGTAGTCACCAATTTGTCATCACGCACCTTGACGACTAACGGGAAAGAAGCGTCAGCACTTGGCCTGAAGTCTGATTCGGGAAAAAAGAGGTGCAGTTCTGCAGACCATGTTAGTCGAAACTATACATGGAATGTCGAAGATGTTGACAACGGGCTTCACTCAAGGTATACTTTCATGTTGCAAAACCCTAGCAGCCAAGGAGACAGACAGACTACCGAGGAGATACATGACTGCGCTATGGAATCTGGCCGAAGACACTTATGTTGTAATGCAGGCATATAAGGGAGGCGAAATCATAATTCTGGCCAGGGCTCAATACGTCGACAAGATCAATGACATGTTGAGTGACATGGAAACATATAAGAAACCAACCGGGTACACAGATAAAGTCCTTTAACCAAAAGGACAGGAAAGTGCTAAAGAAATCGGAAAATGGGGAACAACTGCTTCATCTACTCGAGGAGGTCCCGGCTGCCCCTCGCATGCGCGGCCTTCCAAAAATTCGCAAAACCGGCATCCCAATGCGCCCTAGAACATCGGGGATCGGATGCGCGCCCCACAAGCTGGCCAGGGTATTAGCCAGGCCTCTCACCAGCGCTCTGGGAACCGTCAGCGACGCGCACATACGGAACAATTCTGAGCTGATGGGGATGTTACAAGACGTGGATTTTTTCAGATAAGTTTCTGGCTAACTTCGATGTGAAAGCATTAGTCATCAAACATTCCAGTTTAGGGTGCTCTCGGGGTGATAAAGTGTAGTTGACAAGATGGACCCTAGCAGTCTACGTCTTCCAAAGGCTGGTTACCTAAAAATTGTGTCAATTTGTAGGCACTTTGGGGCATTCACGCTCAATTCAGAGGAATATGTGCACCATAACGGGCTGGCGATGGGCTCCACACCGAGTCCAGTCGCCGCATGTTTATATATGGAGTGGCTGGAAAGTAACCACTACCAAAAATATCACGGGGAAGCTGTACTTTGGGTGCGCTATGTTGATAATATCCTTGTCGTGATTCCGCAAAACATAGACTGAGATGAAAAATTCGAGTCACTTAACTCAGCGGATGTCAAAATCCAATTCACGATCGAGCGTGAAAAGAGGGGAGCCATCCCCTTCCTTGACGCTCAGGTGATATGACACGGGAAAAATACAGAATTACAGTCAACAGAAAACCAAGAAACAGGGAGGACTATACATATTACTTCTCAGGACATAGTGATAGGGTAAAACGAGGTATAGCCATCAGCTTCTTCCTCAGGGTATTTTGCATTTGAAGCGAAGAATATTTGGAGACGGAAATTTGCCACATTTCTGTATCCTTCATGAAGGTTAAGTACTCCAAAAAGGCCTGATCGGCGATCAAAAAAATAAAGGTACAAAATTAAGGGAAGTCAAGACCTTCCAAGAACAAACGACCGCACGAACAATACATCTCTATACCACACTCGAAACAGGCCTAAAAGATTAGAAAACGTCCCGAGAGAGCAGGAATTAAAGTAGCCCTTACATCTGGAAAGAAAATAGGCGAACTTATAACTCGAGGTAAAACGCATAGGCCTAATGGCACGAATGTAGTATACAAATTTCCGCGTGGGGGTATAATAAGGCTGACGTAGGAGAAACTACGAGGGGAACCGAGACACGAATATAAGATCATAGGAGGGATGGAAAAAACACGTGTCATACCGTGCATTTGTCGCTCACATAGAACGGACGAACCATCTACCAAACTAGGGTAACTCTATACCATTCTAGTGTCTTGCAAAAGCAAACAAAGACGAGCGATGGAGGCAGCATATATTGCAACGAACGAAACGATTAACACGAGGGCGGCATTCGTAAAATGGCCAAAAGTAACGGCACTTCTTCGTATCAAAAAGTAGGGCAGACTAGCATTGTGTCACATGTGTTGTAGGAGGATAGCAGTGTGATATTTGCACATGCATTTAAAATTAAACGTCGATTGAAACTGTTTCTTGCTATGTGGATTCTCGTGTTGAACTTGCTAACGAGGACTGTATAATCGTATAGTCGAAACGTTCTAACACATCTCTGTAAGTGGTACTGTATTTCCGCTATTTCCCAAGAACATACTCGTCATGAGGTACCAACTCTGGGTTTTCTAAGCTGACAACTCCTGGTGTATTGATAAATACATTATCTACAAGTACAATATTACTGTTGCAATAAATCAGCTAACAGCTCATGCGCATGAGTCAGAAAAGTGCCAACAATTTTGATGTATGATGAGTCATGATAGGGTTTTAATGACCAGATGAGGCGCAAGACCAAACCATATACATCTTGTAATTCGTAAACAAATATTTAGATGCTCTGTTTTCACTTTTGTTTCTGTACTGGAAAGGAAACCAGTACAATCATTCACCACTTTCTGATTTTGTGAACCTTTTTAGCAACATTTCCGCAACCTTTACTTATCACCTCTTCACACCCTGCGAAATAACAGTTTCAGAACAATGGTACCACGTGTTACCGCCGGCTGGACGTGCCGGCCTAGCGGAGGATTTGGGAACAGTTTCCCTTCACACGGTGGCCACACGCCACCGGCGGCCACTGTCAGTCGGCTGCGTCCAGCGAGCCACTGCCGCTTCCTGGCGGCCAGCCACTTCCCGATCACGGCCCGGCACCGACTGACTCAACGGGTTTGTATTTCGCCGTTCCGGGAAAACATGCCACGGCTCGTGGACGATTGGAAGGGGTAACAGTTTTGAACACGTGGTCAAGAAGCTGACAGGGGAAACGGGGGAAGCGGGATCCAGGGGCCAAAAGGCAACAGAAGAAAAACTCAAACGAAAAGTTAACAATGTTTTTCATTTCTTCCGCGGCACACCCATCATGGGTAAGTTGGAGTGTCTGCTTTCCCGCTCGATCCAGTCACATCAGGTGTGTTGATCTGTAGTCTTCTGAGAGGGCCCTGGCCCGCCCATTGTCGATTTGGGCCTTCCAATGATGGCTTGGGTCCCCCAGTGTTTTCTGCCGGTTTTAAAGGGACACGAGTAATAATAAAGAAAAGAATGGCCGCAGTAGATAAGAGATGGACAGAAAGTAGAGAATAAAGTCCAAAGCGATGCATCCATCTACTTTTCTATCTTCTATCTATATATCCACGTATACATAAGGATAAACGTATCTTTTATTTGATAAATATTAGCAAAAAAAGCTTAAATTTCCGTTGGCCAAAACAACGTGGGATAAATCCGTTGAGAAACCCGCATCTGAGGCCGGGGGTAGGTCGTCGGGCCCTCGGCTCGCCCCCCCCCCCAATCATTTGTAGAAATGGACATATCTGAATCACGTTTACATCAGCTTGCTCATTAATACCGTAAATCAGGTCGCTTGGCATCTTTCGTTACGTTTGCGCTGCAAAAATGGCGCTGGCGCAACTTCCGGAAAATCTTCGTGTGGAGAGCAACACATCCAGCAAGATGTCTACGATACCCACTATGGTACCCCCTATATAAGTGTCTATGGTACCCCTCCATACATTTCGCATCACGATCGGTTTCGCCCCTCATATATAAAAGAAAGCAAATCAAACTGGCGGGCCAGCCGAAACTCGTTCAAAATAACCCACGCACGACCGTCGGTCAGCTACGATCATGCGCGACTGGGGGAGGGGCTGTTGGCCGCCCCCCGTCTAACTCGCGAACGGTTGGTCGCACAATAAAAAATAAGCACACCGCTGGAAAGCTTGTAACGAGTAGAGCTCGAAACTGGTCCCATTTTTAGTTTTAGATAATATGTAAGCAATTTACGCCCTATATGTTTTCTCATAGCCGACTGCATGAGACCGAGAAATGGCCTGAATCTCATGGCCTGTGACTAATAACTCATAAATAAAGGCACCAGCGCACAAGTAAAGGTCCGCAAATGCCGATACACATCTTATTTCTAAGATTTGTTAAACATATACGCCAAAACGTCGAGTTAAAGACACGGCAATTCTCGCGCCGGCTGTCGGCGTGTGCCGCAGCCGTATGCAGTAACAAACTGACGGGAACTAATTTTAGTGTTCCTTTATTTTCGCGGAAAAAGCCTATCCATGTAAATTTTATTGATGTTATTGGTTCTTGTCACGGCTTTCCATGCTTAAATTTCGGGAAAATTCATTAGTTACCAGTCTACACAACTGGCGGACCTTTATTCGCGAGAGCCTGTTTATTTCCAAAATATGCAATTTTTAAAACTATTTGGGGTTCTTGGTATTACTTCCGTCTGTGCAAGCTACTTCTGACATTTTCTACCTATTCTGAGTAATTCATCGCCGATTTTGACGGTGGTACATTTTGGCTCACTACAGTTATTCGTGACCTGACCTCAGGTCAATGGCTGGAAGTCATTGATACTTTGCCCAATGACGGTAACTAGATGTCTGCTTCACTCCATACTAAAAATGTTATAAAATATTACGTCAATTTCCAAAAAAACGACTTGTCTTAAAAATGGGCTTGACCTTAGGTCAATGCCCGGGAAATTCCAAAAAATCTGAGATAGGAGATTTGTTGCATCTATCAGGATCACTAACCCCTGAAAGTATTGTTCAGATATTTTGTTTTCCGAAAAAAAGTTACAGGGCGCTAAACTTTTTTGGACATAGGTCTGTTTAACCTGACCTAGGTCAGGCACCTGACCTGACCTGAGACCAAAATTTGACACAAGATGTAAAAATGATAAGGCAAAAGGTACACAAAGTTTCGTGGCTCTGTGTTTCTTCTTTTTCTCGCAATCCAAGAAAAACTTCGTGGGGGCTGTCAACAGCCCCCCAGTCGGGGGCGGGTTGAGGAAAAAAATGGAGTCGGTTCCACCTCAACCTAATCAGTTTTCGTTTCCAGCTTTGGGCACTTTACTTTCATGAGATGGAAAATTGTACGCTCATGCGACAGCACACGTTTGCAAGCAAACAAAATTTCCCTTGACTGATGTCCAAAAAAAAATCGTAAATGATTGAGCCCCGCCCTGCCAATTCGCGAACCAGTGGGGCAATGCCCTCGTTTTCCCTATGAAAGTTTACACACGCATACGTCCCTCCCACAATGTCCGACTGAACCTGTCCCTGTTCTTGGAATGGCGGATATCAGTGTTGCCCTATCTCAAGAAACATGGAGAGCAACTTATAAGGCATCATCCAGGTCCGAAAAGATTCTAGTATAATAGGGAAGTAAAGATAACTCCCTACATGTATTCAAGTCCCGCATGTCCCTGAAAGCTGGCGTTACCTTGCCTGACACATCCTACCTTCAAAAATGAAGTGAAAAAATCTGGACAGTGATAACGTTTCTGGTGCATTATAGCTACAGTCCATTGAGAGGTGCTCTCCTTTCCTTAGAACTTCAGTATACTGTAGTGGGTGATAAGTCAGTCAAGCAACTCGAGCTTCTCGGCAGTAGGAGCTAGTGGTTTTCCATCATCTGAAGCCCTAAGAAAAATCTAACAACCTAGGAAACTTCGCCACTTCCCGGCGCACCCCAAATCAAAATCAAACTTCGGCCCTTGTATCTGGCTCCTTGTCCACGGTTGACTACGCATTCGTGATGCACAAAGGCGATGAGCAACGTTCGATATTCGAATTATTCTGTATCTAAGTTACATTAGCATTCTGAAGAAAACGTCAAACGGCTGACGGCAGAAGTAGCACATGCATCGGAGACATCAAAGAAATGATACGTGGGTGCTCTGCTAGGCTCGAAAGCAATCGAAACGGGCGCCAGCTACGTACGAAATCAGCGTTACGGATTTTTCTAGTGATATCCTCCCCTTGAAGTACTCGCCAACTTCCTGTACCGTTTCGCTGGAATCTGAGCACGATGATCGGGACCACACAACAGCACCAAAGCTGAATCCAAAGGGAAAGGCGGATGTTAGCTCGCATACTGAGTGCCCCCTCCCATCCAACAGCACAGGGGAGGCTGGTGGGGGGAGGTCGCGTAGCGCATAGTGCATAATGACGCACCCTTCTGTACTTCTAATGAAATCATTGAACAGTCTGTCCCCAGTCTGTCAACAGTCCCACCCCCGCTATTTTGAAATAATGGGTCTCCATCGAAGTACAGATGAACTCGCGATCACCCTTAAAGCGCACGCCAGTGTGCATGGTCGTTCGAAGGTTTCTAAACTCGGCACCGCCAAAGCCATTTTGGGGCCACTTCTTCACCCAATACCATACGACTCGTGTAAATATATCTTAAAATTGGCAATACCACCAACCCACTTTCCCCACGCACTTTTACCGCCGCATCCGTGTGTCTTGTTGTGCACTTCTGAAACGTGTACAATTACCAGTGATGCAGATGCTGACGCGGTCGGCCTGTCTGCCGTGCAACGTCCCGGCCGGCCGAAGGGCGGTTCCACGGCCGGCCGCCGGTCCACCTGATGGCGCCACGTGTGACGCTGCCGCGACCCGCTCGGAATCACCGCCCTCCTGGCCTGGGCCGTGACGTCACTCGGCCAGCTGACATGTCCGCCGGGCGTCACGGCCGTTCCCAGACGCGAGTTCGGCGAAGCCCTGGCCCCATCGAGTGCTCCCCTCCCCCTCCCCCTGACGAGCGACCCGATGGCCGCGCCTAATCTGCCTCTGGTCCCAAGTAGCGGCGTGCACATCCGCCGGTCGCCAGAGGCCGGAAATCCCTGCTCGGCGCCATATCTGCGGCGCTATCTGGCAGATCGGAGTACATGCGAGCGCCGCCCGCCGCGCCGCGCCGCGCCGGCACACCCGCCCTGCCAGAGGCGCCGCCAAGTGTCCGTCCGGGGCGGCCGGTCAGAGGCGGCTCCAGCACCGATTCCCGGGAGGGTGGATAGGCGGACGCCGGCGACGATGGGCAGCGACGGAAGTGGTTCAACATTCTGTCGCCACCACAGGAGAAGCAGGACACTCACTGACAGCCCACGATGCGACTCAAAATCCCTTACGAACTTTGTCAGCTGCATTGCTTTGATCTCAAGAAGATACATCACGAACAATGTTGCTCTGCTATTTTGATGACATTTTAAACCATGAACATGTCCAGAATGTACGCGGTGTGCTTTTTCAAAATGAACATGATGATTTACCTTCCTTACTAGAAGTTCCACATGTAATCGAAGGGCTTCGTTGACCTTCCTCTTGTCGTTTTACCATGAACTGGGTCTGGGTGACCAAATATTGCGGATTTTTAAGCGACGTTCAGCCTCATGATCACACGAAAATTCTGGCTACGTTTCTGCACCTAGACACGTCTGTTTCTTATGGTATTACACCGCAGGCGCCCGGATCACCCATTCGCCTTAAAGCAACGCTTGCTTGTTTTTTTCCAGAGGGACTCACTGATTCGCCGTGAGGTCATTAACTTCAGGTGGAATGGCGTCGACCAGAGCCGGGGGCCCCAGGCCATCTCCAGTGCGGACTGCGCTCCGCAGACTGCGAGCCCGTGGCCCCGGGCCTGCGTCCAATCCGCGCCACCGCGCCGCCTCACTGGCTCGACCCGGCCACCCCACCGGTAATTGCCTCGCGTTATCTTACGGCCGGTAGAGCGGATGCGGTCTAGGCCGGTGGGCAAATATCTTCCACTCCGGAGCACCACCTGGAGAAATGGGCGCAGAGGCGACTCCAGCACCTGCACTCGGACGGCTGGCATCATCAGCATTTTCCAAAACTTCTCTAATTCATACGACGTTCCTGGAGCTAGGCATAAGCCTGGATCGCTGGATTTTCCGGGATCTTGGAAAAGATCCAAGATCTAAGAAATTCTCTCGACAAAATTCCAGACAAGTCCCAGATCTAGCAAGATCCTTCAACAAAATTTACAAGATCCCAGATCCCAGAAGATCCTTCCATGGAAATTAAAAAAAGATCCCGGATCTCGGAAGACGGTTCGACAAAATTTTAACAAAAAACATACCAGATTCAACAGGACTTTGGATTCAGATCTTAAGGATCCCATTTCGGGACCTTTTTTGGTGATCTCGGGACATGTCTGCCCAGAGCATACTTGCCGCCGCAGCAGCAGCAGCAGCCTCTCAGCAGACTCGACATGCGATCGCCGTCAGACACACGGCCGCTGACACCGCCTGCGTCTCATGGCGCTCTAATGAGAGTTTTTATCGGCTAATCGGCAGATTGCAGGGTAATTGGCGTCGCCGTGCACCGGGCGGGTGGGAGCCCGACCGCCGCCGGGCCGGACCGCGCACGAAAAACACCCGTACGTGACGGGCGGCCGTAACCTGACGGTCCGGCTGACCCTGCTCTGCCGCGCGGCCATCAGCGGCCCGGCGGCCGACACGCGGCGCATCGCCCCCGGGCGCCGCTCGCCGCAGTGGCGTTGCTATTTCGAGGGAGGCCGCCGCGAGACTGCCGGTGGGAGATGGGCGGAGGCAGCGAAATAGGGGGGCGGCGCACTGGTCTACAACCACACCGAAGAGCAGCGCAATGCGAGGTCAGACCGGTCCTCCGAATTAAGACCGCGCTGGTACTAAGCAAGTCAACGAACACACAGACACCAGGCGCGCCAGTGCTCTGGACGGAAGACCGGCGTGCCCAATCGCACCCGTCTCGACGTCATTCCAACAGTCCGCAACCTCCGCCTTCAGGATCAGGATTCGACACAAAAATCTTCGCCCCATGCCAGGAGCGGTGGGACCTTTGAAGATGGGGCAAACGTGATTTTTACCTCGTTTCTTTCCATGCAACGTCATAGGGTTAATGTTGAATGCTGCTCAAAGTTGGCGGGGGGGGGATGCCCCCTGCCCCCTCGGCTCAAACGCCCCTGCCCATGCCTTTTAAAGGCGGCAGCGGCCACAGCGGCACCTTCGTTCACCTGCAGGCGGTTTGAAATTCGGCCGCCGGCCAACAGGATCCGGCCTCGCCGCCTGGATCCCGCGCTTTCGGCCGAAAAACGCCTGCCGCCGGAAATGCCTCAGTCGGGGAGCGTCTCGGCCGGCCAGGTAAGGGTCGAGCTGATTGGAGCACTTCCGGTCCGCCCGGTGGGAGGGGCAGGGCCGACCGGCCTGACGGGGGAGGGAGGGACGGCCAGTCTGGCGAGGGGGGAGGCGGGCTGCTCCTCGCGGAAGGTACGGCGGAGATCGGTCCAGACGGATGTTTGCATTCTGAAGGCAGCACGGGGGCTCCAGATCTAGCCAGTGGCGCAACAGCCATTCTCGGTAGCTGCCGGCCGACCGCTGTAGGGATTACCAGCCAGCGGGACAGGTCGCTGGGCCCGGCGGCTTCTGCGCAGCGCGGCAGCGCCACATTGGCCGGCCGGGCGACAAGAATGGTACAACTGGAGCGTTCGCGCGTTAACCGACTCGCCATCTACCGTCGCAGGGCTGAGTGGTGGGTGACAGTCGGTGCCGGCCAACACATTAACCAACTGACCAGGATACGGCGTCACGCCGGTGCGCGCCGGGCGGCCGGCGGCTGCCTCCCCGGCCGGCGGCGCGGCCGGCCGCCTCCCGACGGCAGTCACGTCTCGGCGAGCACTTCCGGCGGCGTCCGCGCCGCCGGCCGGCCGGCCGCCACAATCATCGTCCGCGCACCACCTGAAGGCCAGCCGCCACCTGCCAGTCCGGGCCCTTCTTGCTCGCCGGCAATCCCCCGCAGCCGGCGGGAGCCGGCCGCCAGGCCCGTGCAAAAACGGCACCAAATCGGCGCGTCGGGCGGCAGGTGCTGGCCGGGGGGTGCGTTTGGGCCCGCTACAAAGCACCCCAAGACTTTGATGGGGAGACGGGCCGGGTTTTTGTGGCCCATGGGGCCGGCGGCAGTGTGCGCAGTCAGGCGTGTAGGGAGGGAGGTGGGGAGCCAGCCCGGCCGGACGGTCGTCCCGTCCTCCATCATCCGTCAGCCGTCTTCACTTGGGTATCCATTCAGCACGGTGGTGCCTGGGAACCGTGCAATCTAATCGTGCTGAAGACCAATCACGATCGTGCGCGCACGAACGCTTTTAAAGTTAGCAAGACCAGTCATTTCTGGGGCATTTCTTTTCATGCAACACCACAGAGCTTGTGCCAAAAAATCTTCATTGTCCATATGGTCACCACTCTACCTGCTCTTCAAGCTCCAACACCAATGGCCAAGCCCACTGTCTTGCTGATACCGCGAAACAAACACTTGACCAAAGTCTATGGACAGGAGCTTCCAGCACCACTTCAGTATGGTACAGGTGTCCTTCCACCACAATCTGTTGAAGTAGCATGTCTTGTTTTGTCATGGCACTTTCCGATATAATAGAGATGCAGCAGCATCTCCATCTTTGAACTGTGCATCCCCATGTCCCTCTGTGCATCCCATACTTTCAAACACCATCAGAAGATGAATACGTACATTAGGCTTCCTTAAAGCAAATAAAATGCATTCTGCACGCAAATCGTAATGGGGGACGGGGCAACAGGAAACGACACAAATACCAAGAGTCTCAAATGGAATGTCCCATTCGCAAGGCCTATTTTGAAGAGAGATACGGCTGACAATGCGGATTAAACTTATAATGGCATGAATCCACGGCCTATTCTTCTGACTTCTTTTGAATAACGATCGGTTTAGGCATTCAAGGTAGGGATGCATCAAATCGGGGTTTTTCTGATCCGGCCCGATACCGGATATGACGGATCGGGGTGCCCGATACCGGATATTATGTTTACCTATTTTTACTTACCATTTTTGCTGAAAAAAAACGCAACGCAAGACTAAATTGGAAACAGAACGATCCGAAAAGCTGAAAATTATTTCATAAAATGTAAGTATGAATCATTCACCCTAATGCCTCCACTTACAGTCAGGTTCCCATAGGTTTCCCTACAAAAAAAATAAGGAAAGAAACAACACAACAATCACAGCGGAGCTCACCATCTCTCACTCATGCCAATGCATAAATAAATAAATATATATATATATATATATATACGGTTCAAAAATTGGGGGGCTAGCTAACCGCAATCCATCAGGAATAGGTAGGGTGGTGATAAAAATCACTTTTTTTCGACCGTTGCATGGCAACGTACGGCTGAAACTGCTTTGCTGAATTTCAGAGTTCAGGAAAATATATCACCAATGGGAACTATCTATCTGGTACTTAAAAATATATGGGGACAAATCACTACTTCTGCAAAACTGCGTTGGACATGCCCCCCGCAGCGTCCGCAGAGATTACACCCATAGGCAAAGGCTCCAGGATACGCAGAATGCGATTATAGCGCTTTGGTAGAAATAGAACGCCTGGCTTGATAAGCATTCCATACAAATACTACGGTACGTCTCTTGAAGTATATTTTCCCTATTGCATTTGTATCAGTGGATTTGAGAAAGATAAATGTTTGAAAAACAGAAACATAATACACCACAAAATGAGTCGCTGAGCACATGCTGGCAGAGGCATCGATTTCTGCAAATGACTGGGGAGCCGAGCCGAGGGCTCGACAACCTAACCTTCCACCATTGTAGGTTCCTCAATGCATTTAGCCCACTTTATTTTAACGGAAATTAATAATTTTTTGTTACTATTTCTGGAGTAAAAATTGCATTTATCCCAAGCATACGAGTATATATATATATATATATATATATATATATATATATATAAGAGCATCTGAAGGTGCATAACATCCTATAGCTTACAACCTATAGGCCATGATGCCGTTAAAAAGTGAAACATTAAAAAGTTTCACGGCTGCTTTTTTAAAACGTGCAGTGTAGGGCCTACAAAAATCGCGTGGAATGGAAGGGGCGGAATCATCTGTCTCATATCTCATCAATCAATTGATCGCTCGGAACAATTTTCACTGATCAAATGGTTGTTGTACTGCACTTTTTTATAACACATTGAAAATTCCGTGTCTATACCTTTTAGGCTAAAAGTGATCACGCGCCTCAAATCGGCCAGTCTGGCACACTGACTTCTGGAATCGTATTTTTTTCTACTTGCGGGAGTAATATATTATATATGGCTTTCGACTACGATTTTCCATTTGTGTTTCATTCTCATGTTTCATGTACTACTTATTTATTGTTTTTATTTATCGTATTTCAACCCCAACTGCTGTCATGGTAACCAGCCCAACGGGTCAGAACATCATCAGCAAGGTCAGATTAAACTTTTCGGGTCACTAGTCATGTATCGTGAAAGTGCAATATACATAGCAACCAGACTGACTAAAATACCACGCCTGGAGCGGGTAGCAAAACCTTCAAAATAACTGAGTGCCCTGACGCTTAACTGGCTGTCCATAAATAAAGTAAAGGAATCTTACAGTACCAATGAGGACCTTCACGCGAGCTTACACGACAAATTTCAATAATCTCGCACGACGACTAAAACTTCTATTGTGAAATGATTGCACGCTTTTGTCGCAATCATTTTTTGGATAGAGAATACATGAACCGCAGAGGATACATGAAGAAAATCCTAAATATGAAATGCCAGAAAATTCTTAGATTTTCGGCCGATACTATTCTTTTTTAAACGAAGCGCTGGGTGCTTATTCGCAAGATATAAAAAACGACGTTTGGTAGCGTTTTGTTTATGAGCTGTCTGCAAAAATCCGAATAAGGACAGATAACATCCCCTCGCCGCAGGTTTTGAGATATCAGCAGGTGATAATTTGATTCCTAGATACGACTCTGCCTAGGCAGAGTCGTATCGTCTACTGTGCTGCTCAACAGTTTCGCTCATTCGCAATTCTCTAGGCGTTCTTACTGTGTTAACTCGGCCCCGACTGGGGGGTTGACAGTCCCCTTCCACTAAGGTTTCTCAAATACAGCGAGGGAACGAAGAGACACATTGCTTAGAAAATTTGTGTACCTTTCCATGGTCTTTTTTGCATCTTGTAACAAAATTTCGCATCGGATCACGTCAGGCCTATGATCTAGGTCATGTCGAATGGGCCTATATCCAAGAAAGTTTGGCCTTCCGTAATTAAAAAGGCAAGGGATCATAATAAAACTTTTTGGAACCAGAAAGTTTCAAACGTGCAACAAATCTGCTGTCTCAGACTTTTCGCAAACTTCTGGGTCACTGGCCTAAGTGACCCATTTTCAACACATCGTCGCTTTTTTCGGAAACTGACGAAATTTTTCCCGACGTTTCGGGTATAAGATGATGGATTCCAATTTGGCAAGTCCAACGTCATTTGGCAAAGTACCAATGATCTCTAAGCATTGACTTGAGGTCAGGTCATCGCTAACTGGTGTGCGCGAAAATGCACCGCCCTCAAAATCTGCGATGAATGTCCTAGAACGGATGGAAAATGGCAGGGCTAGTTATCAAAGTTGCTGCCATACGTATGTTCAGAAGTTTCAAAAACTGTAAAACTTGAAAACTTGCAAATAAACGGACTTTCGCGAATAATGCTGTATATTAGTAACTACTGAATATGTTGAAATATTAGACGTGACAACCCATAACACGAACCCCCAGTCTTAACAAACACACACAGACAGGACTAGCAGTAGTCGGCAACGAAAAGATATAAAAAGTCTTGTAGAAAAGATATAGGCCATACAGTGTCCAACCAATAAGAATATTCTTCGGGCAAACTAAATTTTGTAGTACATAATGCATGTTTTTACAGTTAGTCTCGTCAATTTCACGTACACATTGTTAAGAAAGGCGGTTTGGAGCTGCCTGATGTCCTTGGGCCAATCACATACCAATCCTGACCAACAGCTTTTTTTTGGGTGGGAGGGTTTCAATACTAATAAAAGGGTAGAGCGCTTCCCGGAGGCGCTTTGCCCTTTACTTGAAGGACGCATTATGTCACGCACGTGTTCATGTAAAGAAACATTATTTCGAAACTAAAACACTATTTTTGCCACCTTTCCTCTTTATCCAAAGGTGGCAAATCCAAAACTGAATTGATCCACTGGATTGTGGCGGCAACAGCGTCGCACTGCACTGCACAAACACGAATCTTATTCACACGAAAAATAACACACATTGGGGTCAAAAGCTCCCCGCCCCTCCAGCGTGTCTATCTTTTGTCGCAGGCATTCGCAAGGAGCGTCGAACGGTAGCAGCAGCAAGCAAACTTTTCTGGCAATCTCATTTTTTGTTCACGACTCCAAATGCTGGAGATAATGGGCGGGGTGCATTACCTTAAGGAGGGGGGGGGGGCGCTTTGCACCGCTCTACCCTATCCAGGATTTAGCCAATGATCTTTTATTTTCACAATTACAAAGCGGTTTGCTGCAACCTTCCTCCGTGCCTTGTTTACTGATCTCCCTCTGTGTGCCCCTGCGTGCCGACACGAGCAAGTGTAGGCAGATGGAAGCTTGATTTTTTAAAATTAAAAGATAGATTTTTACAATATCAATCATACCTTATCATCAACGGATGGCCCATCATCATCAGAATATACTTCTGTCTATTTTCAACTACTAATGTTGTGTTTGTAAGAACGCAATGTGCTGAAACGTCACAGTAGCCGGCAGTTTTCCGATAAACGGAATCTTTTGACGAAAAGTGGAACAAGGTGGAACATTCATTTTCATAAGAAAAACGTAGCAGGTAAAAATTCCTACCACAGTTTTCCTTCTCTGGTGCACAGATATTTCTAAATGTGAACGCTTCAGCCAAACACATGTTGTTTCGTCTCAGCACTCCAGCTGAACACAGGTTCACTTCTCAAGTACGTAGATATTGCCTTTGGCTTTCAAGTTCAGCGCAGCGTTGAACCTGGGTAGCACCAAGGCCATAAAACTACGTTAGTCGAGACCCTACAGAGTTAAAAAAATCCTAATACCTTTTTATTGCGGACATTATGCTTCGACGCAAAGAAAGTTTTGCACACGAAGAAATCATATCACTAACAAGTGTGTCTGATCAGTCTGCCTTAGTGATGTGCCTGATCAGTCTGCTCTCTTATATGATCACAATGTTCCGAAAACAAAACGCCAGTTTATTGGATTTCAGCATAAACGTGAAAAGGGTCCTTCTGTATTCTGGACTTCTTACCGTCGAAACACAGACGAAGCTGGCTGGTGAAGTCAACATAGTGATCGACCAAAAATTTAGTAGGAAACTTTACTGGCGGCTGGCTGGCACCACTTATCGCAAAATATGGAGCTTCATAATACTCAAAGCCAGCATTAAATAGCTTAAAGCATTATCTTTAGATCTGTTATCTGAACTTAATCTGTTTATCTAAACTGGGGTATCTCAAGCCCACTGTATTCCCATGAACGCCGATTCGTGGAAAAGGCGCTCTGAATATAAACAACTGCTGATATTAAGCATACAAATGAATCTAGCTGAGGCGGAAAGGAAATTGTACATTGATTTGCGTAGCCGAGTACTAGAGGGTTTCAGAAATGGGAGTCGTTTGTACTGCTTCTGACGAGGTCTGGTTATCCAAATACTGGCTCGCACTAACCTCCTTCCAAACTCTGTTTTTGCCATGAAATACTGCAGATGGACAAGGGTGCCAACAAGGATTTTTACCGAGGAGAGGGAGGGAAACCTGACGACCGTAGATCATGCCTCCCTCCAGTCCTATTTTCTCATCGACAAGGAACACGGCACGTCCGGGATAGGAGACCCACTGCAGACGCCTAGCTAAACTCGTCCTTATTAACATGACACTGCCAATGCTTCACACAGTCGTCTGGGGTGAGCCCCAAGGCCCATTGGCATATCTGGAAGGGGGAAAAAGACCATGCTTCCCCATACGGCCAGCGTAAAAAAACATCGAGAATTTCCTCGATTTCAAGGTGTTTTACGGCGCAGAATACAGGGAAAATGCTCGGATCGATACCGTACGTGAAATTTAAGGTGAACTTTACCTCATTCAGTCTTCTGAGTCTACCCATCCCCAGACTGGACCAGGTTGTCCCTTCCCCTCCTCAACAAAAAATTGTCCGACTAGATTCGCCAGTGTCCGGGCCCCACGGAAATGCCTCGACATTCAGGACCGCGTGAAAATTGCTAAACGTAGTATAAGAGAAACGAATCAAAACAAAAAGGAACACTAGACAACATGGATAACACGGATGTATTGCACGGACTGCGAAGTTGTCTAAAAATGACTATGATCCTATAGAGTTCAAATGTCCTTCGCTGACTCTTGAGACCCTGGAACGGTTAAGATCATCACGTCCAAGACATTTAACATCATGTCGTGCAGACCTGAAAAATGAACTATTACTGCGGGGAACTTCAAATCACTTTCCGAAACACCCAGGAATGCTCCAACAGGCTCACGGCCATGCTAATATCGTGACCTGGCCGCGCCAGGGCTCCGGTGCCGCCTTACCTGAGTGGACTGGACTCGGATCCGTCAATGTGTCGATAAGGTACCCAGTAGGCCCGGCGTGGCGTTCGCGTGCGGTGGCTGCTCGCTGCGGCTGCGCGCGCACTCGCCGCACGCCCCACGTGCCTGCCGTCCTGGCCCGACTGGCGGCGTCGGCCGCCAAGACGGCGCGCCTGGCGGCCACTTCCGCTGTGGCCAGTGGTGGCCGCCAGGGGCGCCGCCAGCACGCTGCCGGCCCGTGCGCAGAGCCGGCGCCAGATAAGCGGAGCCCGGGCGCCCGGCACGTCCAGCTTACGCTAAACGGTGCTGTTGCGTTGGAGTAGGCGGCGGCGGGCTGCGGCGAAGCAACAAGGTTTTACGCTGCATGTGATGCTTATTGGCTATTGCATGCCAGGTTGAACTGTACTTTCTGGTGGATTAGAGCCGCCAGTTCTTGAAAATCCGACGACCCTCCCGCCTGGGATGTTGGATCTGAAAAACCACAATCCGCAAACCCAAACGAAAGTCGAAAACCAAGATGTGTTACGAGGTAAGCAGCAAAAGAGGAGCAGATTACATATCTTTTGACCTCTGTTATTTGTTATAATTAATCGCAAACATTTATGTCTGGAACCGTCCATGATGATGTCAGGCAAGAATCATCCAGGATCTAACGTGCATCCATGTGCGCTGAAGCCAGGAGTAGTATAGATAATTTCGGCTGCAGTACAGATTTTGAACACGGGATACATATTCTTCTTGATTCAGCTCGGAAGTGTTGAAGTGGATGCCGAAGGATATCCGAGTATCCAAGCAAGAGTTGGTCCGCGTAGCCTAAATATGATAACGTGTTCCCAAATATGCCTGCTCAAACATTCTCTATTATGCTGTTTTTAATCTTCCCCCTTGCGTATCACCATCGTACGTGAAAGCAGTGCAATAAAAGGCTTCATCAAATAATATGATTGCAAGTAATACTACATCAAGAATTGGACCATCAGGAGCCGTTGGGCTTCATATCAACATTGCAGACCAGAATTAATATTGCGGGGCCGAAATTACCATTCGGTGCCACGACCACCGGCGTAGCCAAAGAGGGGGAGGGGGCCCGCTCCCCCCTCCTCAGGCCCAGATTTTTGAGTGAAACACATTGCACGCCGTCTTCCCAGGAGCCGGTTTTCGTATGATTTCAGTCCTCACTGAGTTCCCACCATCCCCTTAACCCTATTCCCGGCAGGGGGGCGGGGGCGGAATCCGCCCCCCCTCGGGTTTTTTGCTTGCCAGTTCCAGGCTTTTTAACGCAGCGTCACGAAACTTGGTGACTTTTCCTAGCTATTCCTTCTACGTGCCGTGACAAAATTTCAAAATTCTGTTTTGCTCAGGGGCGGAGCCAGGCAACGTTTTTGGGAGGCACCTCAGGCCATTTTTGGCCATGTTGAGGGTAAAAGGAAAATGTCTGCCAAAAACAGAGTTTTTAGATAGAACTTAAAACTTTATATGGATGTATAGCTAAATAGTTGGGCTATGTGCAGATGTAATTTTGTTTATCTGGAATCACTTTACAAGGTGAGGTCAAGGTCAAAAGTCAAAATTTGCTTTTTGCAATAATTTCGGCGCCGTTTTTTCAAATGCCAAACCCAGAATATATATGACGTAGAAAGGTGCCCTCTACTTGTGTACCAAATTTCAGCTCGATATCAGGTCGGGTCACGGAACTATGACATAAAATGTCAGTGCTCGTACCCTATATCGCAATAACCATAAAATGAATTTTTTGAAATAGAGTGAATTCAAACGATTAAAAACGTTTACAGATAATATTGAATGCACACGACATCATTCCAAGTGACCCCAAGGTCACTGGAGGTCATTTAAGGCCAAAGGTCACAAGTTGATCTGAAGAACGTGGGACCATGACAGTTCCCCTTTTTCCTGTCCCTGCACCGCCTGTGCTAACATTATACAAACATTGTAATGCGATTTGTACTTCTTTAGTATAACATGACTAGCAGTAGCCAAAAGAGGGTGTTTGCCTCTTTTGTTCATTCAGCTGTTAGAAAACTAATCCTCCTATTTTTGAAACCCTGTGAACGCCCATGAATAGGGTTAACCCTATTCCCGGAGGGCTAGACGGTATGGTCGATTCCCGGCAGGGGGGCTGATTCGGTCCCCCCCCCGAGATCTCGAGAACTACTCGTCCGATCTCATTGCAACAAACGACAATCAATTTGCCGTGACGTGAACTACATTTTTATCAAAAGAAATGTTCAAAATTTTGAAATTTGTGGATACAGGGGGCAAAAATGTCAAAATGGGGGTACTTTTGGACTTCTTATAACTCCGTTGTTTATGGACCGATTTCAATGAAACTGGCATGAATCGAGAGATTATGGATAGGGCTTTTACCATGGGTCCGCAAATCTAAAAAATTCTGAGAAAATTCATGGGCGTTCACAGGGTTTCAAAAATAGGAGGATTAATTTTCCAACAAATGAATGAACAAAAAAGGTAAAAACACTTTTTTGGCTTCTGCTAGTCATGGTATGCTAAAGAAGTACAAATCGTATTGCAGTGTTGGTATAATGTTAGCATAGGCGGTGCCAGGGACATGAAAAAGGGGAAACTTTCATGGTCACACGTTCCTCAGATCATTTTGTGGCCTTTGACCTTAAATGACCTCCAGTGACCTTGGAGTCACCTGGAATGATCTCGTGTGCATTTGATACTATCTGTAAACGTTTTTAATCACCTGAATTCACTCTATTCCAAAAATTTCATTTCATGGTTATTGCGTTACAAGGTACGCGCATGGACATTTTAGGTCATAGCTCCGTGACCCGACCTGATATCAAGCTGAAACCTGGTACACAAGTAGACGGTGCCTGTCTACGTCACATATATTCCGGATTTGGTATTTGAAAAGAACGGCGCCGAAATTATTGCAAAAAAATAAATTTTGAGTTTTGACCTTGACCTGACCTTGTAAAGTGACCTCAGATAAACAAAATTTTGTGTGCACATTGCCCAAGTACTTAGCTATACATCCATTTAAAGTTTTAAGTTCTATCTTAAAAACTCTGTTTTTGGCAGACATTTTCCTTTTATCCCCAACATGGCCAAAAATTGCCTGAGGTTCCTCCTAAAAACGTTGCCTGGCTCCGCTCCTGAGCAAAGTAGAATTGTGAAATTTTGTCACAGCGCGTAGAAAGGATAGCTAGAAAAAGTCACCAAGTTTCGTGAAGCTGCGTCAAAAAGCCTGGAATTGGAAAGCAAAAAACCCGAGGGGGGCGGACTCAGCCCCCATGCCGGGAATAGGGTTCAAGGCACAGAAAAAAACGGGATCTAGAGAAAACCATAATTACCTTTTATGGAGCCGTATCCCGGACACCAGTATTGCCCTGTTCCTAAGTGACCAACTTTCGAAGAATTCATATTTTTAAAATCCTGCATTTTTGCGTTGAAAACGGCCGTTTTTTGAGACTGCTTGCTTTCGCATGATGTACATTGTACAGGCTCGTTTTAGCCACAACAATCCAATATATTTAAGCTTACTGAAACGCAAAATGACCTGCTATTTGACCCCACAATATAGCATCTCCTGGCGGAATTTTTCAATCATAATGAGCCTTGAAATGATCCTAAACCATAATGATCTTGCTAAATATGCCCTGAGGCTATTTCACGAATACTGATTGATTTCGTGCCTTTCGTTTTTCGGACTAATGTACAGTTTGGTGAGCGCAATGCCCTGCGTGGCTGCTACACATCACCTTAGTTTTAAATTGCTTGACGCAAAAGGACAAGGGTCATGACACCCCGTCACCATTTGAACCCTGCCATTCAGATCTGACATAACCGTTTTTCACATTTCTTCAGAGTTGAGTCTATCGGATGTCCTTAAGTCCTTAAGCCATCTGAGAAAATCTTTGTCGAGCATCGGACCTGATAAAGTCAACCGAGATCATGGACTCCGAGTGACGTTGGTTTAACTGGCCTCGGGCCATTCATAACTTTTTTAGGGCAATGCTTCCGAATTCCACTTAAACTATTGACGTATCGGAGTTTGCACGTATCGACATTCCATGGACGATGGTTTCTTTTGTCATGACGTCATTTCCCTGAATTTTGGAAAAGTTAGAGGTAAAATGACAGCTTGGTATAGAAACAGACAAGTGACGATTAAGATACGTCATCCCCCCAACAAAAACAAAAAAAGAAAAAATCACTTTTATCCAGGGCATAGAATGAGCATAACGACCCGATGCTGCAAATGGATGTGAAATTCGAAATCAGCGTCCCAAAAATCTATAAATGATCTAAGGTCAACATGGGCAATCCAAGATCAACTGATGTCATTGGCCTCGGTTGGCCTTGCAAAGGTCCCAATGGACGACTTAGATTATATCAATTGGCTTTAGGACCTAAGAACGCCCGATGGACTAACTTTTGTGCAAATGTGAAAAACGGGCATGTCAGATTTGGATGGCAGGAGTCGACTGGTGGGGGAGGGGTGTCATGACCTTTGACTTTTCTGGTCAAGCAACTTAAAACTACGCTAGTATAGCGGGCACGCAGGACATTAAGCACACCAGATCGTAAAACAACCAGATTAACACAAGATACGAAATCAATCGGCATTCTTGAAACAGCTTCAGGGCATATTCTCAAGCGCCCCTTAGCAACACTAAATTCAAGATAACGGAAAAAGCTTCAATTTGTCCAGAAACGTTTCCCGCCACGCTTATTGTAGATATTTCGGGGCGTATTGTGCTACATTTTCGCAAAGATTACGGCGGGCAAACATTGTTTAAACCAAAAATGTTCAGTGTGACCTCGTGACGTCAAAGGTCATCCCAAGCTAACCGAAAAAAGAGCTTATTTATGAACGTTGGAACATTTCTCTTTCGACTGGCACTAATCGCATCTTTCTGTGACCATCCGTCACCAAGTTATAGACACTTGAATCATACAATGTCTGCAAAAAAAGGCGACCTTTCATGACCTGGACCTTTGACTTCAGAGGTTTCCCATGACATGGCTGGCCATTTTTTTTTTAAGGTACTATGAGGGAACCAAATCTGATCAAAATGGAAAGGGGCTAGGTCAATTCTTGTGCGATTTGACGTGAAATGACCCATTTGCAACTGCAACGAACTTTTCCCGTCCACAGGAATACAAACGCATCGTTTATTCATTAATGAAAATAACGGGAAAACAAAAAGTGCATGACGTTTTACCACCAAGGACATCCACAACCAGCAAGGTATACAGAGCGAGAGGGAGATAAAAGAGAGACAGAGAGACAGAAGGTAGCAGAGATATAGACAGATAGAAAATAAGAGAGAACAAATGCACACCTAACGAGAGAGAGAGAGAGAGAGAGAGAGAGAGAGAGAGAGGGGGGGAGACGAGACGAGACGAGACGAGACGAGACGAAACGAAACGAAACGAAACGAAACGAAACGAAACGAGACGAGACAAGATGAGACGAGACAGCCACACGAAACACGGTCAGACAGACATGAACAGGGCCACACAGACATGAACAGGGTCAGACAAACATGAGCAGGGCCAGACAGACAAGGACACGGACAGACCGACAGGGACGCGAACAGACAGGGACGGACAGAGATAGACATACAGAGGTAGACACATACCGACAGACAAACAGATAGGCACATGGGCAAACAGACAGGTGTACAGACAGACAGGCATAGACGTACAGACAGAAAGATGCTGGTATAGACGTGCAGATAAGCAAAAACAGAGATAAAAACGGACAGACAGAGAGACAAAGGCATTCAGACAGACATACAAACAGACAGAGACAGACATACATAGACATGCCTACAATCAGAGACGAAAAAGAGGAAAAGCCTATCTGTTTCGTAGTGAAGAACTTGGGGTATCTTTGTTCGATTTTTTCACATTCAATCTGTCCTTTACGATTTGATGTCGCCTCGTCCCGAGGGTGGTGTCCATGGTGCTGTCGATCTAGCTGAGGTCCTCGCTTCGCTTGAGCGCACTGACGTCGTGCTCCCTCCGAAATTATTTCACCGTGTTAGGTCAAACTGGCATAAATAGAAAAAAACAAAGTAACAGATCTTTGCTAAGTCAGCTACCCTGGTATTTTGCTGTTGCTACGGTCTCAAAAAAACATGCAAAATTTCACATCTCGAAATGAATGTTTCGTCCCACCCCATGAGCTCAGAACCCCGTCGAACGTAAAGGAGGATGAGTTCAGTAAAAACCAGTGACCACTGAATAGACCGCTATGGCATGGCATAACTATATGTCGTGCTTATGCATTCATTGCAGTTTTTCCAGCCTGCAAAATAATTTACTGTGTCTTTGGAAAATGTTCGGCCAATTCTGACCTATGCAAGTCACGGGAACCCCAAACGACCCGGCCAGCCGCTTCCGAATGGCCTGCACCGCCGGACTTGACGATCTCTTCCTCCTCTTCCTGAACTTCATGTGTAGTTTTGCTGCCATGAAGTCCTACAGCATATACGTAGACCAATCTATGTATGTGGATTACGAGCAGTTTTGCTTCTTTACATTTACGCGTGCTGAAAAAACACTGCCTGCTGGAGTGGGCCATTTGGAATGTTTTTATGTTGTTACACGTTTTACGATGCAAAAGCGCGTGTTAAGATTGCATGCCATTCTAAAATAAACAACATTTGACTTTTTTGCATTTTCTCAGATGCAGATTAATTGGTTTTCTCATTACACTTTATAACGCGTTGCCAATGATGATATCATGCATCACGATTGAGGTCCGTTTCTAATTATAAGTAACACTTAATTTTGAACAACACTTCATCTGAGGAAGTCACAGGAGCATATTCCAACAGCGAGCAATTTGATGTGATCCGAGAATCGATCTGAAAAATGGATGAACGCGATAAATGTAGTTTAACCAAGATATTCATAAATGATGTAACGATAGGCACAGACGTATGACGGGGCTGCTGCACGGGGTTTCGGAGCTAGGGCGCCGAGAAAAAAAAATCGATGGCGTTTAACGCTCCTCTTTTCCCCGTAGACGGTCGATGGTTAAACAACCTAATAAACTGCGACAATGATGGGACAATAACTAATCATTCATTGATCGAATCAGAGAACACATTCCACACATGAAATACGAGTACATTCCTCTGATTACGCACAGGACAATGTCGTTCCCCACAATAAACGTTGCTTTTGACGTGGAAAAAAAATTGGTCATGAAGCGTGACGTTACCAATGACAAAATATACCATGACGATTCATTGTAATAATGCCGCAGTTCACATAAACAAGACGTGACCTGGAAACACTGGGAAACGTGACTTGCTTTAAACTGACATTAATGCGGTAAAGGTGCGCTTGAGATAACACTCCTGCACATACGTACATGGAGCTTCTCGAAACATGTTTGTAGGGCACGATCGACGTTAGGATACTGTCTTATTTCGGACACCATGACTAATAAATTTGCAAACTGGGATTTTTATATCTTTATATTTAATACAAACTACATTTGGACACGGTATTCTATGCCCATGAGTAGAAATCTCATGGAATATGTAATTAACCCTACTATAGTTCCCTGATATTTTCCAATAATCTATATCAGCCTTTGGGACAACACAAGACCCAGAACTTAACTACTGCGTTTTGGAAGCAGAAAACAAGCATGGTATATGTCATTTTGGGTACAACTGGACCCTAAATCGAATGGTGAATCATGAATCAAACTCATGTATTGCAGTTCAAATAATCTTTGAATCAGAATCGAATCAATTTTGTCTTTCCAAATGTAAATCAGAATCCGAATCACCTTGGGCTGTGAATCAGAATCGAACTGATTCACAATTCCGTGAATTGCTCACCGGTCTGATCAGAACAAAATGGGACAATGGGAACAGAACCAAAGTAATGTATACTTCTCAGCTTCTGTGTGACGACAAGTACGGGTATCTTCGTACCTTTCCAAAGGTATCAGGCGAGCGAAACCTGCACCTGGCATGATAAAACTGTGTCAACAGCATTATCATACATCTCAAAAATTGCGAAACATTCTCCAGTTACATTCAAATGGTTTATTCCACACAAAATGGAACATAATGTGTAAAGACACAAAATGGGAGGACGGTTCTTGATATTTAATCGTAGTCTTTCGTTTCAAACAACGGCGAAACCAACGGGCACACCCGCTCCTCTTAACAGCAAGTGTTTTGCATTTTCACCATACAAAGCAGGGAAAATTTGAGCTTTGCATTAAATCAAACGAGAAATCTCAGGGCTGGGGACCTTCATCCTTGGAGATACGCTTCGCATAGTATAAATTTCAGGAGCTGGAACTGTAGGACTCATATGCTCTCTCAGTGTCCGGTCTGAAATATGAACAATTTAGGCCAAGCCGTGGACATACCTGACTACAATCTTCCAGCACCAAAGAACGCGCCCTTTGACGTCGACACTTGACACTCCGCGCTGTTCAAGTCAGGACACGATGACCGCTGGCCGGAAGTAACCGCCTTGGTAGCTTCTGCTTCGTAATCGCCTGTCCGCACATGCGCATATGTATGATCCGATAGGAATCTTGTTTGCTGTCGCCAGAATGTCTATGGTTCATCATCTAAGCGTGTGTAGGTTATCTGGGCATATGGATCGTAGCAGAATAACACATTGACTAGCAGTGGATTGGACAATGTCCAGAAAGAGAAAGAAGTGATTCGAATGAAGACTTTAGGAAGACAGCGCAGTGTGGATAATAAATGGAGCTTTTGGATCATGCATTTATTCATAGATAATTCAAGATATGTCATTGTTACGGCAACTTGTGATCTTCCAGTTAGCAGTTAGAGTTTCATGTCGTTCTGTTTTTATCTCTCAGAAATCTCCCTTTATTGATTTTATGAAGATCAATGGAGGATTGATCTAGCCGGAATCCACTATGTGACACCGAACTAAGACGTTTTTTTCTCTAAGGGTGGAAACCAGTGATACGTGGTAACATGCATATATTAATTACATGCGAAATGCAAGAAATGTAATCAGTTTGCACAATGCTTTACCCTAACCATCACTGATTTTTCCATTGCTCTAATGCTGCATAGTTAAGTTTACTGGTCATGACGCGGAGAATAAACGTCTTTCATCTTTTTTCTTGTAAGTAGCAGGGTTTCGTGTACCTTTGCTCCTCATATTGCCATCACTTCAAGATATCTTTATCCCTCACGAAACCGCCTTACTCTCGTTATCATTTACATATTACTCTAAAGACGCAGACTTGGGAGGTTTGAAAAATCTATAGAGCATAGTCCAATCTCGATACCCGCCGATGAACGTAAATCTACCATAAGCAAAGGCTTTTTGTTACGTACTGAAGGAGAAGTTTCAGTGACCATCCTGTCCGGAAACTCTCAATCCCTGTTCGGAGTGTGGTCGCTACACACAACAGAGGTCCGAGTTCATAGAACAGAGCAAAGAAAGACTGTATAAATCCACATGTACGGTAGGAATAACATCAGAAGACCTGAAATCGTGCATGTGAATCATTCAGGCGTTCCCAGTATCTCCCAAGGAGCACAGCCAGTCAAGCACTACAGCAACGTATCAACATGTGTCATTAGCCTGGCCAGACTGGGATTCATCCCTTCGAGTTTTGCGGAAATCAACTTCACGACTAAAGTATTGCATGAAAACAGACGTGGTAAAGCAGAACTGGATAAAGTCGTGCATAGTTATTGTGATCGATTTTATGAAGAAATTACGTCATGTTAAATGACGTTGTTGTGCGATATCCCTTGCTTTATCTCGCATGCGGTTATCATACACGTTACATAGCAACACATTATTATCTAGTCCACGTTTGTCTTCCGAACTGTGCATGAACGACATGCTCCAAAGGGCTTGGCTCCGCTTTGTAAAAATATTTTTCTTCGTTCATATGTGACCCGAAAATCGCTCCTCAAGGTCAACGAGGCTCTGGGCAAAACGCAAGGCCAATTTTGAACTGGAGGGGGTCGAAACATAGGGCTGGTGTACTTCAAACCAGGTTATGGCTCATGAGAAGGTCAACAATTGGGAAAAAATGATCGTTTTGAAGGCAAAAATGCATGATTTGAAAAAGGCCAGTTCCGCGTAGTAAGCCACGGAAAACAAACAAAAACATCATGGTCCTAGGGGCTACGTTATTATACAAGCAAATTTTCTGCAGTTTCATTTTTGCACCACCATCGTACGTAGGTACCATTGGGATACCATGTTGGAAGACCCTGACCTCCCCGTCAAAAATTCTTAGACGAGGCCTTGCGATACATTGTACAGATCTTCAACTTGTGGAGTGTGCAGGCAATTTTGAATGTCCAGTTTGTCGAGAAAATGAAAGTTATTTCCTCCACGTTCTCAGGGCAGTAATTCGAATGGGCTGGCTAGGATCCGTAAAAAGAACTTGCGATTTCCTGTTCTTAACCTGTGCTTGAAGCACCATCTTCGTCAATAGAGTAGTGACCCATTGTGTGTTATTATGTCCCTCCGACGTAACTGCAGACACTGATTACAAATAGGTCATTCGAGTTACTGCACGACGTTTAGTTCACGAGAACTTCGCGCCGGAAGGTACAGTGGCCTTGAAACGCGCCCGAGGCTCTGTGACGCCACGAAATCCCCAGGCGTCGGCAAGCTTCGTTGGTGGCGGGAAATTCCATTCCACATTACATTTCGATGTTGTGTCGTCGACTGCTCACTGTGACGTGCCCGCGGTCCCTGTTCAATGGCTGCTCCGCGGAGTCGTATTGTTTTCGGCGATACCGTAGGCGTTTCATATGTGCCCGCCTGGACTACAGTTGTTTCCTCCCCTTGTACTGCCTCCGGCTCCCCGTCTGGCTAACCGCGCGCAGGCACGAGTGTCGGAACGTGATACATGAACTGGGATACGGCGCCTCCGAATACCGCCTCAAAATGAACTAATGTTCATATCGCTTATAGCAAATCGCTGTCCCGCGATGGTGCCCCGTTGCTGAAAGGCGTTCCGCCGCTGTTGAGCACAATAAATGGTGTCGTGTGCACCGTTAGACGGCAATGATGTCCAACGCTACCGGCAAATCCAACCAACAATGAATTAGTTCAAAAATGCTGGTCCAAGAAATTTACCGAAGGTGGACGTCATGATGATGGCAGCGTTTTGGGCGAGCGGAGCTCTCTAAAGCCAAAAAATAAGCGGCGTCAAGGCAAGCCGGTCATCGAGCGATTCCCCAGTATCAATAGGCTGGGAGCCGACTCAGCTTTCCGGTTTGCGTGCTGGTCTTTTCTCCCATTCCTTAGATCAGAATTCATGCATGTCTGAAGAAACTCATTACACCGGCGACGTTCACGATAATGTGCCGTAACGTTCTGTGTAGTCGTTGTCTTGAGTTGTTGGGACGCCTTGTTCAGAGGACGCGATAGAAGGACTAACTGTATAAACAGTTTAACTGTGTTGACTGTAGAGCCCCACCCACACCGGTCCGGCGCATTTAGGACGGCGTCTTGTGCGGAACCCTAGCAATTTTTTCTCCCTTATGAGCCCACGTCAAAGCAACAACTGGCACTATGCAAAAACGTTTTAATTTATTATAGTTTATAACAATAGTTATACATAAAAATGTTTTCATGTAATTTATAACTTAATATCTGAATTATAATTATTTCATTTTTATGTTTTAATTCATAAAACGTAAAACACAATGGCAATTACCATTACTGTCACCGACTGATGTTGAAAACTGTTAATAACTTCCGAATCCACCAAACGCAAAAATCGCGAGTCCTTCTGTTCAACCGACTGAGTTTGCTATCATACTAGAGCATCCAGATATGGACATCAGATAAAAACATCTTTAGTTTCCAACATAAACAATATGGAAACAGCATATTCAACTGCGTGTCAGACGAGGTCAGATCCAGTTTTTACGTGATTTGCACGGTTTTTTCAGGCATTCACCAGGCAACATTTTAAAAGGTCCACGTAGACCACAATAGTGTCTTTGAGGTCGCGGAAAGTCATATGAAATCATGCAAGGTCATCTCGATCTTGACCTCAAGTAGCCTTGAACTGACCTTGCGCTGTATCACAGCAGTTTGGTTGCATTGTAGAAGATTAAGTTTCATTTGAGACGAATTCCGGAACTTGACCCGATATGACCCTCACCTTAAATGACGTCGTGCCCGCTACAGACATAAACTGTGCTCCCATGGAATCATGTGTGCCTCTAAACACATTTTGAAAGGAGAGTCGCAGCAAATCAAATTTCACGAAGTGTGACACAACGTGACCTTGACCGTAGACGACCTTATTCCTGCAGTGGGTATAAAAGGTCACCTCATAGTCGTGCAAAGCCTCTAGGAACACCTGCAAACAACAATCTGATCTGAAACCACCCCGAAAGCGCTGTTTAGAAGGGTACCGTTCAGCTTTTCGACATTTGTGGCCTGCAGATCCTCGAGAACGAAGTCACAGGTCAGTGACCTGATATGTTTATATGATTACTATGATATATTATATATATATATATATAAATATATATAAATAATATATATAATATAATATATAATAATACATACGATATATTATATGATTAATGATTACTGATTGTTTATTTGATTGAAGTTTCAGCCCATTCGACCGGCCAATTCAGCATCTACCCTGGAAAAAAATGGTCGGGGGTTTGCACCAGCCTGGACCGGCGAAGATCAACATAGGCTCTGCGCTCCGACCTAACTGGAGGATGGCTTTGCGTCGATTGTAAGGCAGTAGGAGGATCTACGGAATAATTGGCCTTCCCAAGGAAGTGGCGATTCGGTCAGTACTTGAGGTATTTAGTTTGGACTCCCTGACTATGAGGCTATGTTTAATTTTTATAATGTGCTTCCCTAAAGCCAATTCTAATACCGCATTTGATGCACTGGGATCGTGCATTAATGCCAGCGTGTGCTATCACGACTTTTCTCGAACGGTTGAGGAACTGCAGGCAAAATAACCCGGGGTGACATTTTCCGCCGTGTCACGGCAAAAATGTCAACGTCAGCATAACGTCAAACGTCATTACGTGACCGGACTGGCTAGCCGCTGGGGCTCTCGTGCCGTCACAACCAATCATAGGCAGTTTCAGCATGGCGCCAACTTGAGGACTGAATGGAGGAATTTTGATTTTGTTTTTGCAGTTCTGGCAACGATAAGACAAAAAAATGAGAAAATGTTTCCGAATGTCACTTTTCCGTTGCCATAAGACTGATTTTCAGTGACTGAGACTCCTCGCATGCGCTAATAAATGCCACGAGGTACACAAAATGAATATC
The DNA here is from genome assembly GCA_030062745.1 of Capitulum mitella. Taxonomy (NCBI): domain Eukaryota; kingdom Metazoa; phylum Arthropoda; class Thecostraca; order Pollicipedomorpha; family Pollicipedidae; genus Capitulum; species Capitulum mitella. The sequence continues at coordinate 15,669,758 of CP099842.1, forward strand.
AAAATGTACACGATGATAAATTTTGGAATGAGCAGACGCTCATTTGTAATCAGTCCTTGCAATTTCTTTTGATGCGGACTGTGTTGTAATTTCACTGTAGGACTGTAAATAACGCCAGGTTTTTTGTGGTCCGTAAAATCGTATCTTAATTTTAGAAGAAGAAACTTCGAATTTCCCGCAGTAGCTCATTGCAAAGGCCTCCCGCGTGGGCGGGGCTGAAAACCAGCTCAGCGGACGGCAGGCACGTAAGCAAGGGTGGGGGGGGGGGAGGGCAGGGCAAGGCCGTCCCCTTAAGGCAAGCGGTCTGCACTAGGCATTTAGCGATTTTTCAGGAATATGGAATAGTTGTCATATATATGATGCAAAAACAAACATTACATGTTTTTCCTAGCCGTTAAATATGACGTCAGTGACATGAAATCCCTGCTTTTTCCTTTAAATGTTGTCATATGCGAGTGGTATATGACAAAATTTGAAATCTGCCCACCCCCGCCCGAGAAAAATCTTAGCTACGTGCCTGGTGGACGGATTCAAAATCCGTTACGTTACCAGTTCTGAAACAGTAACAGCTAGATATACACAATTTTGATGGTAAGTAGAGGCCTCATGATAATTCACTGTGAACGGATTTTAAGGTTCTAGGTTTACATCTTTCCGATCAAGTCAGTTTATTGGTCCTAAATCCGCCAATTTGAAGTACTGGCTTTCAGAATCATAATCTTGAGAATTCAGGCGAAAAACGGAGCTTTGTTACTAAAAGATGGCTAAAAACGCAAAGAAAACGTCTAAGACCTTAAGCGTAAGGAGGTCCACGTTAGCTCATGAACAAAATGGTTTCCAGTTAAGGCTCTTCGTGTGTTTTGCTTGGGCCCCAATATCTTACCTTCTACGGTAAATCATCTCAGAACAGGGGCGTAGCCAGATCTCGTCAAGGAGGGGGACAGAACAAATCTGGCCCCCTCAAAACTAAAAACTCCTCAGGTTTCGGCGACGTTATTTTCGAGTTCCAGAAACTGTTCTTCACTTGTATCTTTGGTGCGAAAAGAAACCTTAAATCTTCATGCCCCAAGGAAGGGAATGACCCCTTGACCCCCTTAACTTCGCCCCTGACTCAGAACGTTTAGGAAGTCAGCCCCCTTTGCACGATAGTGTAGTGTAATTACTGAAGAGTTCAGTTCCTGGGACAAATGACAAAAAAGCATTGGGCTATATCTTTCCACGTCGCAGTGATCTTGGGACTGCCAGCATCCAGTCCCCTACAATGTTGTGAAACGACATTTTTCTTGTCATCCCTTGCGCACGGCGCGCGCTGCACGCATTGAATTACGTTGAACGCCTGCGTACAAAATCAGATAAACTTACTTTGCCACGGAACACAAATTTTCGCAAAAAGCGATCTGATATCAAAGTCGCGAGATCAAAGAGGAGCATGACCTGATCTCACCTCTCTCTTCGGCTGAGGACTGAGGAGCCTCAGTGCTCCTCTGTTTGTTCTGCCGAGAAGGCTCGGCGTTTTTTTGTCTTCTTGGAAATGTTTATTGTTCATTGGTCTGCTCTGATGACATTGAGGACTACGGAAGCTCAGTGTTCCTCTGTCTATTCTGCTGAGGAGCCTTAGTGTTCTTCTGTCCGCAGCTCAGAAATTCTCTCCGTTGTCTTTTCCGCTGAGAAAAATCAATGCTCTCTTTCTGCTCTGTTGAAGAAAGTCAATGTTCCCCTGTTTGTTCCTCTGAGGACGTTCAGCTATTCCTTTTCCTGTTTGGTCTGACAACGAGAGTCAGTGTTCTTTGTCTGTTCTGTTGAGCGGATTAGTGTTCTATGTTCTGTTGTGGGGAGTCGGTGTTCCTCTGTCAGTTCTTCTGATGACGGTCACTGATCTTGTCCCTCTCTGCTTTGCCGAGGAGGCTCAGTGTTTCTCCGTCTGTTCTTCTGAGGGCGGCCGGAGATATTCCTCTGTCGGTTTTGCTGAGGAGGCTCGGTGCTCCCCTGTCTGTGTTGTCAGGCGGCCCGGCAGCTGTATTGAACAGGCCGTCGCCACGGCATACGTCACACGTCCATAGAACATGCGTCATCAGGGGGCGGCGAATAACGTCCAGACTCGTGACGTCAACGTTGTCCAGACGATCCGGCCGTCGAACGAGTGTATTTGACTGTAAGACAGGCGTCGTCTGCGCCGTCGGCCGAGCGGACGGGCTCCCGTATCCGAGCCGGTGCGTGCCCTTCGCAGAAGCGCGTGACGCACGGTCAAACTCCGCTAGTCCTATGTCAGGTGGCGATCACGCCTGATGACGCCGACTGGCTGAGAAAGCAGCTCCGAGCCCCCGACTCCGGCCCTTAAGCTGATAATGAGGCGGTTGAGCTTCAATGAACGAGGCCGTCGAGTTGGGAGGTGGAACGGGTTCTGTCTAGACTGAGGAGCAGACTGTCAGTATAAAGAACAGGTCCCAAATCTGAAATGAGCAGAAGCCTCGACTAAAGAACAGACTGTCACATAATGGACCGCGTCCCATGTCTCTAATATGCAGACTGTCGAAAAGTGGACCGACTAACCGATTCGCTAATCTTGGCTTAGAGGACTGCACAGCGTCTCAATATAATGAAAATCCGATATAGATAAACAACGCTGAGGCTCTTTCATGTCATTGCAGTTGTTTTGAATTTAAGACATCCCGAAGACAGCAAAAAAAGAAAAAAACATTGAAGTGTACGGTGAAAGCTGGGTTTAGATTTTCCGCGTAATCAGTTCTTACTTTCGCTGAAGAAAAATGTCCTCGGTCAAACCTTCATCTGGAATAATATTGAACTGCAGCACCAGAGAGCTTCCTGACTCCCACTGACTAGGATCCGAAAAGCTGGCATAAGCAGGTTCGTAGCTTGGTGTGGATTCCGTGACAAATGTAGGTAAAGATTATATACGTGGGCCAAATGTTGAGTTGAATGGTCTGTGATTTGCATTTCAGAAAATTGACCCAAGCCTGATTCACTTCAATTCGTTTCCATAAATAATTACAGTTTATTTGCTTCTTGTAGATTATTTGGCCCAGATGGAGGGTCTGTAATTTATATACATAAAATGTATGCAATTAAAACTCGAGACGGCCCCCAATTACCAAACATTGAAAACACACTCAATGAAATGATTAAATGCTAGACGTAAAAAGATAATGGTTGGCAGTATCTAGAGACCATCAAAATATATTTCTTGTAGGATTTATGGAAAACTTTGGAACCACTATTGATCTGCTACAGAAGGAGAGTAAATTAACAATAATTGCAGGTAACCTCAACTATCACCTCTTACGTCTATCACAAGACAAAAGCAGTTACATTTGGAACCTATTATCTTCATACAGATTCATACCAACTGCAACGGAACCTACTAGGAAACGAAATGAGACTTGTTCTCATGTAAATAAAATGCTTATAAACAACTGTAATGCTTCTCGGGCATCTGGCATACCTTTTGATGGCTTGTCTGATCACTTTCCCATCTTTCGCAATACCCATTTTCGTGGTAAAAATGGGGGAAAATGAAGATAATGGAAAGGCTTTTGACTACAACATGACTGAAAACCTAAATGAATAAATCAAACCAGAAAAATTTAAAGTAGAAAACTTTTGAATAAACCAAAAAACTCTGAAACTCACACTGTTCTCTGTTCTGCAGGCAAACGTCTGCTTTAGGGATATGAGGATGGCATTAACAAATTTTCAAAAGTACTAAAATAAAGTCGTAGCAAAACTGCAGTGAGACTATGGAATAGTGCAGCCATTCTTACCTTAGTCATTTATAAAAATAAGTTTTACAAAACGATTGTCGATAATTGCAGTTTTTCCACTGAAAAGAAGGATGAACTGTACAGAAATATTTCTACAGATGTCTTCCGAGGGGCAAGGAGATTCCATTAGCAGAAGGCTTTCGAAGACACCCAAACAGATGGTAAAAAGATTTGGCAGCTTCTGGGTGAAATTATAAATTAACCAAAGAAAACCGCAGACCCCCAGGACATTTCGATTAGAGGGTAATAGTGAATGTAAAAATGACGAAGTGCCAAATGTACTTAACGGTGACTTGAACTGCTATAATTATTTAACAGTTACTACAACAACCATAAGACAAAAATTAGTACAAAATATGCCCTCGCCAGGCCACAGCCCATGAGGGGAGAATGGGGTGAGTTGTATGAAGGGGAAGTAGTATCAGGGCGATTTACTCTAAATCTCAGCGACAGATGGTGCTTTCGAGCCTTTCTGCTCACGCGCACCAGCGCCCTCTATTGTTCAGTGTACTTCCGGTTGGATGTGAGCACGCGCCTTGAGGTGAGTGCGATGAATATGTTTTCAGCATATCGTTCTAAGTTTTTGCGATCGGTGGAAGTATGTGTTAAAGGTCCCACGGTGCTACCGAACTAGTCTGAATGCTACGCTGAGTGGTGGGTAAGTATGCGTGCTGCATATGCCACAAAACGTTTTGTGTCTTCTAGCCACGCATGACTGAGTGGAGCGAACTTTCTTCCAAAATGTCGGGCGGTGCATGTTGTATCAGCTGGGTATGGGGCATGTTGTATCAGTGATACAACATACCCCTCCACTGATGCAGCTCACTCCATCACGTTTCTGGGGCACACGTAAGGAAATCTGGGGGAGGGACCGTCCCAAAAGTGGTTCAAGCCACCAACTTTTCGAAGTCTGAAGGCATCGACCTTGCAACGAGTTCAAGAGTGTGATAAACAAACATCGGGCCCAGAAGTGGGAAGCTGCTTGAAAAGCTGGTGTGGCAGCCTGACAGGTTGGTAGAGGCTCAGCCCCGGCTCATGCACGATTAATTTAAATTACCCACTTAGCCTAATTTCCCCCTGGATAGATCGATTTTAGACTAAGCACTCATTATTTCCTTCCAGTTTTTTTTGGCCCCTCAGAAGCATCGTAGTTAGTCTTGAAAATTGGCATATTTCTCCCACACCAACTTTGAAGCAGGTGGGGCCATTGTCTCACGGATTCTCCATCCATCGGGCCCATGGATGTAACGTCTGCGAGGCTGCAGGGACATGTACGCAGTTGCCCAGAAGTGGTGCTTTATCCCTCTCTTTTTAAGGCACCAGATTTATATTTTTTCCATGGGCGACGCAGTTTCTTGAACTCTGAAATCTAACAAAAGGGATTTCAACCGTAGTTTGCCATGCAACTCCCGAAACAAATGATTTTTATCCCCGCTCCACCTATTCTTGTTAGCCTGCAGTAAGATTGTCTCCCCCTCCCCATTTCTGATCTTTGGCTACACCCATGATTGGGCCCCTCGGTCTCAGTGACCCCTTTGGTCTCAACGGGCTTCATTGTTTCACATTCCCCTTCAGACTCAGTTCCCTCCCCCCCATCGTTAGTTATCTAGCCTGGGCTTCACAGTAAGAATACATGCTCACGTTTAATTCCCGAAATCCATGTTAAAGCTCCACGTAATTGTGTGTTTGTCCTTCAGATTTTCCAAACAGCGTGCCACGCAAGCACCTCCCGAAACCGGAAGACGTAAAAATAACCCAAGGGATGTTCAGTCAAGAGCGGCCAGCTTGGTTATCACTGATGGCGTCGCAATCCGTAGCGCTGCGAAGGAGTACGGCGTCAGTTATCAAACGCTAAACCGGCTCGTGCGGAAAAAGAAAGAGGGCCTTGTCCAGGTCATCATAACTTGGGTTCGCGAATGTTCACCGATGAGCACTAGCGGCACCGTTGGAGGGATGCATTAAGGAGGCATCAGAGATCTTCTTCGGCATAACGCTACGAGACGTTCGTACTGCGCACGAATGCGCAGTTAGATATGTCTTAAATATGCCGAGTTCATGGCGCGAAAAAAGATCGTTGGCATTGACTGGTTCATGTCATGTCGAGACAGAAGGCGGTCGACCATCTGAGTGCCGAACGCCACGAGTTTGGGCCGCGCCAGCAGCTTTAATCGATCAAACGTTGCTGAGTTCTTCAAAAAGCTTGGCTAGATGATGGACAGGTACAAGTTTAAAAAAGCAGACGTGTGGAACGTCGACGAAATTGGTATTACAACGGTACAAAAATCTCCCCGAGTTGTCGAGCCCAGAGGAACAAAACAGGTCGGCTCCATGACCTCCGCTGAAAGGGGAGAGATTCTCACCGTCTGCGCAGCTGCGAACGCCTGCGATTACATCATGCCTCCGATGCTGATATTCCCTCGAGCACGAAACAGGGAGCATTTCGTGCATGATGGGCCAACAGGATGCACCGGAGCAGCTTACCCGTCTGGATGGATGACCGCCGAAAACTTCAGGCATTTCCTGGCGCATTTCGTGAAACACACTAGGTGTTCTACAGAGCGTTCGTTGCTTCTTCTGGATAACCATGAGGGCCATCTGGGGACCGAGTCTTTAAACTACACCAAAGACAGCGGTGTAATAATACTCTCTTTTCCGCCCCTCTGCTGACACAAACTCCAGCCACTAGACAGAAGTGTGTCCGGCCCACTGAAGACCTACGTTGGGACTACCCAGACGAGCTGGCTTAGAAACAACCGAGATCGTACGATGACCATCCACGATCTTCCCAGCATCTTACGAGATGCCTGGCCACAGGCGAGCACTCCGTCGAATGTAACGATGGGTTTCTCGGTCAGCGGCATTGTGCCGCTCAACCCGAATGTGTTCACCGATGCTAAATTCAGCCCATCACTGGTGACCGATCGCCCAGTTCCAGAGCGGCAGGAACCGGCCCAGCCGCAGCGGCAGGACGGCCAGATGTCGAGCCATCCGCAGCAGCAGGGCGGCCAGATGTCGAGCCATCCGCAGCAGCAGGACGGCCAGATTCCGGGCCAGCCGCAGCGGCAGGACGGCCAGATGTCGAGCCATCCGCAGCAGCAGGACGGCCAGATGTCGGGCCAGTCGCAGCAGCAGGCCGGCCGGACCTCTGATTAAAAGTCGCCGGTGTCCTGTCCATCTACATGTGCGCAGAGGTTTCCGCCCAAAGATGTGCGTCCACACTTCCATCGAGAAAAAAGGCTGGCGGAAGCAAGCAGAGTCTCAGATACTTACAGATACGCCGGTGACAAGGATGCTGGGAGAGGAGCACAAAGCTGCTCGAGAGGACAAAAACAATTCAAAATTTTCCATGAAGGTGGAAGCAAAAAAAAAAAACACCTGCTAAAAATAAAGTTGAAAGACTCAGCAAGAAAAGCAGGAACGGGCTAAACCTTGGTGATGAAGAGTTCGATGCTGATGCAGTGTTCTGTCTGATCTGTGTCGAGCGCTGGTCAAACAGCAGGCAGGGAGAAAAGTGGGTCCGCTGTGAAGATTGTCAACGGTGGGTGCATCAGGAGTGTGCGAACACGGATGGCTATATCTACATTTGTCCGAACTGTGATTTCGATGACTCCGACTTTACGGACTGATGGGCGCAAGGTCAAAATCGTCAGTTTGATTTGTCGAAAATCTCCATTAAACTACCTAGGGCTGTAAAAAGTTTATGTTCTTCATTCACGTAGTTTAGCTACCTTAGCGGGCTGCCAACAGCCATGTTACCGGTCGGATAGTTGTTTGTTTATTAAATAAATTTGTTCAATACAGCCTCTTTTATCGCCAATCAGATCACGTCAATCTGAGACTAGGACATCTAGCGGCAATTCAACGTTCATAAAACTTCTTTGCACTTATAACTCCTACCAGAGGGACCGAAACCGAGGCGGCAGTTACTGCGAAAAGGCACGGCTTAATTGGGCAGGGGCAAAAATTTTGTCACGCCGCAATCACGACGAACAGCGAAGCAGGACAGACATGATGGCTTTTCATATCTTAACATATTCATTGTGCTTGCGATTCAGCAAATCGCATGCAAAACAAATTAACACAACTTCTCTCACCATGTGGTACAATTTACCACAGGCGGGGCAGGTTGTATTATCTGAAAGGGGTCCATGCAACAGTCTTTTACCAACAAACCAATGCGTTAACTCCAAAACTTCACCGCTACAGATGTAGCTGAAGGTAATAACTGTCTGCAGATATGGGAATCTTAGTCGTATCTTCAGTAACTGGGGTATGGGGAAATTCGGAGTAAAAACTGATACAGCACTCCCCACTCTCCCCTACAGTTCATTCCAAAACCTTCTTATCAACCTCTGTCCCCTGGTCCCAGCATAGCATTCCTTCATGTTGAGTCGATCATAAAATCACTAAACCTGTGGGAAGTAGGGTAGCAGATAAGATAAATGCACGCGGTTTGTTGGAAGCTTACAAGTTATGTCTTCATCATTTAGCATCTTTCTTCAACCTTTACTTAACCCGGCCCTAACTGCGGGGGAGGGCGGTTGACACCCCTGGGGTTTTCCAAGATTGTGAGAGAATGAACCAATACAGCGCCACAAAATTTCGTGTACCTTTTGATTGATCATTTTTACATCTTGTGTCAAAATCGTGACCTCAGGTCAAGTCACGTGTCTGATCTAGGTCTGGTCAAGTACACGCGTGTCCAAAAACGTTTAGTTCCCTGTAACTCTTTTGGAAAACATGATTTCGCAGTACCACTTTCAGGGATTAGAGATATTGATAGCTGCAATAATTCCCCTATCTCGGATTTCTTCGGAACGTCCGGGTCATTGACCTAAGGTTAAGCCCATTTTAAAGACTTGCCATTTTTTCGGAAACTGACGGAATTTTTTCATGACATTTTGAGTGTGATATGATGCAGACATCCAACAAACGTCATTGGGCAAAGTATTAACGACCTCTAACCATTGACCTGAAGACAGGTTACCAATAACCGTTACGAACTAAAATACACCGCTGTCAAAATCGGCGATGAATGACTTGGAACGGATGGAAAATAATAATTGGCTCTCATAGTTCCAAATTGTACCACGAAGCTCAAAAGGTTACAAAACATTACATATTATGGAAACAAAGAGGTTTTCTCAAATGAACCTCTGCGAACTCTATAGACTGATATTTCTTTTTTAGTTCAGTTGTTTCAAAAACTCAGCACAGAAATAATCAAAGGAACCATTAGAATCAAGACACAGTATTTGGAAAGGCTTATATCAAAACGAAGGAACGCTAAAACTGGTTCCCGTTACTTCCATCCCGCGTTCGGCACCGGCGCTCTCCGTACAGTGGAACGGATATCTTGTTTTCAGTTAAACGTTTCCGCGTATATATTAAACAAAGCAGAGGAATTGGACATGCATCGCCATTTGCGGACTTTCGCCTTTTTTGGTTGTTGGTGTTTTTACCTAGTTGGTGTCTTTACCCTGACCCTATAAATTACAGCCCTTGAGATGCAGGTCGTTTCTCGGTTTCATGTAGTCGTCTATGAGGAAACATATATAGGGCGTAGATTTGCTTGCATATTATCCAAAACATAAAAATGGGGTCATTTTCGAGCTATAGTCGTCACGAGTGCTCCAACAATACATCTATTTCTTGTTGTGCGACCAACTGTTCGCAAGTTAGAGGGGCGGCCAACGCCCCCTCCCCCGCCGTCGGGCGTGCATGGCGCCAACTGCCTGTGGGGCGCAAGTTAAGAACTACAGTTTTTCCTCATAAACTTAAAGAAGCATATCTTTTTACAAACCAGGAAATTTTGATCGATTTGCCAATAATCGTTCAATTTCATTCCTGCCAACTCTGTTTAACATACATGAGAAAATCATACATTCATTCATGATTAATTACATTGAAAAACTTGACATCCTGACACCACTAATCTGGATTTAGAAAATTCACCTAGCTGCTCATTGTCAAAGGACTCTACCTTGACCTTCGAAAAACATTTGATACCGTACACATAAATATTGTTCTAAAAAAGCTACACTTATTGGGCTTTAGAGAAGACATTGCATAGTTGAAATCGTATTTAGCTAACAGAAAACAGTTAGTCGTTATTAACAGCTTGTTCTCTGAAGTTCGAAACAGACATTAGTGTCCCACGAGGTTGAGTACTTCGCCCCTTATTACTCAAAATCGAAGGAGCTGAGAACGTGCTTTGCGTGTTTTTGCCGAGTAAGATTGAATACATGGCAGTCGCTCAAAAAAAAGATTACACAAATTTTCTCAACAGAATTGAGTTAGCACTTCAGTTAAGCACTGCAGACCAGTTAAAGCTGGGAAACGGTCAAAGATTTTCAGGAAGGCAATGTTATGCAGGAAGGCAATATTAAGTTTGTTAAACATGTCTCTGACATCAAAGTATTCTGTGCCTCGAAAAGAGTTGGGTTTTGTTGCGAGTTCCTTCATAGAAGTACATCACCACTTAATAGTATTTGTTTAGGAAACTAGCATTACTATCCGTTATGCCTCCATGACATTTTTGCTTAAGACATAACCCTCTGATTTCACCGAAAAACAAAGCTAAAGAAGGGGAGATCGGTTGCTGTCATTGGCCGGCGCGGCATGAACGCCGCTATTTTTGTGGCTGGCATGTGGGGTTATCATTACGGCCTATGGGAATAACACGTTTTTTGCGAGGTGATAATTCAGTAACTATTGGGAAAAGAATGTGCAGGTGCGTGATATCGGGTTCATTCAAAGTTTTTCTCCAAGGAATCCGCTTAGTCCATTTAGATCCAACCCGGTTCAGAAATAAAAGCTAGTGGCAAGTGAGCAAGTACGACCATTATTGACATTGGCAACTTGATTTATTAACACAGAATGCAGCACTGCGTGGTTGAAAATGACCATTTGGAGACCAGTGTGTCTTTTTTGCTCTTCACCTTGCCTGTGGTGTGTATGCATTTCACCGAAATAAAAATGTGTTTGGAAAAGGCCCGTATTATTGCCCACGTGGCTGCGTTGTGGTGGAGTACCAGTATACAACAGGTATACAGGAATACAGGATGCCATCCTGGTGAGTAAGCGCAAAATTATGTTACAATATCAAGCGAAGATATAGAGCAAAACTGTAGTAATCATTTTATTTCATGAGGGGGAGCTTGGCTTTCAAAAGTCCAACAAGATGTAAAACTTGTGGTGCATTAACTGGTCTACTAAAACTTCCCACATGTTTTTGTATTTACAGAATAAGTAACTGTTCTTCAAAAATACATGCAATTGAACTGATGTGTACTAATGCATTTAAGATAACCAAGAGGCCCGTAGATCTGAAGACGATGTTGCTCAGTTACTGTTTTTGTTTGGGGGGATGGTATTTATCTGAAGCTTGGGATACTAAAACATTGAATGACTGCCACCATGCAACAGGGAAGTGAGACAAGACTGGGCCAGAGGAGAGCGGCCCCCAACTTTTCAAAATTTGACACAGACCCTGTGGCAGCTGACCAGGAAGATGGCTTCGAAATCTTTTCATTTCATTTCAACATTTCAGGGTAGGTTAGGCGACGTGGATAGACTCAATCCTTCACATGACTGATTCTCATGAGGCAGACATATTGCATGACATAGTTTTACTCATGTTTTGTGATTGAGAATGATGCATTTTCTGCATTCATTCAAAAGAGGATTAGTCGCGATGCCATAACAATCAATTTGGGAGATCAAAACATATGCCTTTTTCAAATCCATTTTTCTTCTTATTTCCGTGAAATACATATGCATCATAACGTACGTGAACAGCAAAAAGGCAGACTTATCTCCACAACACCATTTTTCACCACGCAATGCTACCATTAGTGTGTCAACAGTTCAAGGAGCCAGGGCCGGTAATTCTTGTACTTGCTCACGTGCCACGACCTGTTATTTCTGAGCCGGGTTGGATCCAAATAAGCCAAATGATTCCTTGCAGAAATATGTTGAATAAACACGGTATTACACAACTGCACATTCTTCTTCCAATAGTTAATGAATTATTATCTCGCAAAAAACGCATTTTTCCCATAGGCCGTAATGACAAACAAACCCACATGACATCCAAAAAGGCGGCGGCGCTCATACCGTGCTGGCAAATATCAGCTAATAGCAGCAGTCGATGTCCTCTTCTGTGTTTATGGCAGCAAATGCGGAACAGGGATCTCGTAAAAAAGGCATGCTTCGTGTCATTCCTTGTTATTTTGAGCCAAAAACCATTGCACGTCATCTTTCAGTTGCAAGCACGTTCATGAAACACCAAATAACCATGTTTCTTTGCAGTCGCCAAAGGTCGTATATTCCCTTGAAGCTTGGGATGTTTCTGTCTGTATCAGTGTATTAATAAAATGCTAAAAACACAGGACATTGTCGATTCGGCTTTATATATGTTTGTGTTTTTAGCATTCTATGAGCAACTTGTCGTTTTAAACTTGTATTAATCTGTGTGCGTGTCTGTGGATGTGTGTTTAAGCTTCGGAGCCTCTGGCGCCCGAGAGTGCCATCAGATCGCGACACAAGTGGCACCATTGGGTGCCCCGACTCGGCCGACAGATTATGATGCTGGCTTCGGAGTGATTCGTGGCCTGTGGCACGTTCCACGCAGCACGAGGCGGACGTCTGCAGAATTCGCTTTCATTAGGATAAGTAGGTACGGTAATAGTAAGTACGTAAGGTAGCAGAAGGGTAATTTACTAGGTTGTGTACTTACTGTCATCAAACAGAAAAATTTGGCAAAGCGGTTCCACGGCAGGAAAAAAAGAGATTTGCCGTTAAGTGTGAGGGAAAACCACGGATTACAGAGCCTATTTTAACATATTAACTGGGGGTCACTGGTGGCCCCCACCAGTGACCGCCACATCCCCCAGTACACAGCGAAACCCCCTGCCCCCAATGAAAACGTTGTTTTGCCAGCCGCGCACGCCCGATCAGGTCGTTGACACGCTTGAGGTGGAGACTGCCAATGTAATATATCTATGGTGAGGCATGTGTTCGTGAATAAAAAAGAACATTAGAAATGAGCGTGCAGTTCTTTTTTCCAACGTCAGATTGGTTTCATATTCCATCATAGACTTTGATTGGCGATTGCAAATATTAGGGCAAGGATATCACCAATAAGTCATTTCATTGCTTGAAACTATTCTGCTGGATTCCGTTCTGTCTGGTTTAATCTAATGAACTGCTGCGGCCGCAAGCGAGATAAACAGACCACGCAAAAATATGGCGAATCTGCCTGGCGGCCTCATAGGTAGAGAAACGCAAGCAGGCAGCCTTTGGCCGGCTTTAGCCCACCCGTGTCACCCCCAAAATTCGACCCCTAGGTCTTAAGTACGCCAGAAAACGCACGCATTTCTCGGAAGCACCGCCCGTTTTTTCGCCCGCTTGCCACCACGCGCATTTAAAGCCCTTTGCGCCTACGAATTTTACGTTCGAATCAAGTTTTGGTCGAAAAGCTAATCGTATTGACCCCGGGACCGTCCAAGGACCGCGATGTATGCTTCTTTGCCAACAAACGGTTGTTTGTTGAACCAAACGTCGACAGTCTGGTCTCCGAAAAATTTTCACACCAGCATCCCAGCACCGTTTCAGTCACTCGGCGCACTTCAGAGTGGTTCCTGTTGGACAGTTGACCAAGCCGCCATCAGTACTATTTTACAATCGCGCTGCGAACTTCCATGGAAAGAGACATCCCTTGGCCCGTAAGCCTATCCGTGTGTCCTCGCACCTCGCACTCGGACAAAGGCTCTCTTTGAGTAAGGTGACGTTTCAAATGTCGTGTAAAAGATCGCAGTGCTCTCCAATCAGAATCTTTCTGTATATTTATACATATATATATATATATATATATATATATATATATATATATATATATATATATATATATTCCATCTCCATCAGTTTTCACAGCCACACTCTCCGTGAAGATCGGTCGCTCTCGTCTGTCCCCGTCGGTGTCAGCAAGTCTTCCTCGGTGCCCCTGGACCTCCATCCGTTTCGATTGGTCTCCTTCGATCTAGCTCGATCTCCGTTAGTCTCCGTTGGTCTCCTTTGGTCTCCATCAGTCTATCAGTGTTTTGGTCTCTCTAAAACTCGGTTGATGTCTATCGGTCTCTGTCGGTCTCAGCCGATCTCCATCGGTTTCTTTTGGTCGTTACCGGCTTCCACCGCTCTCTGCCGGTCTCTCTAGGTCTAGAGATCTCTGCCGATCTCTGTCAATCTCTGGCGATCTTCTCGATGTCCTTTAATCTCCCCCACATTTACCCAGCGCTTCTTTGTTTCTCCACAGCCACTGTCGTTTCTGTCTGTCTCTGTCTCTTTTTCTGTCTTCGTCTCATTCCCTATATTTGTCTCTGTCTACTAATTTGTGTCCGTCTCTGTGTAACCCTGTTTGTGTTTGTCTGTCTGCACCCGTCTTACCGAACCTTTATGCTGATTACAGGGACTTTTTTGGTCATGTAACGTATCTGGAATGCCGAAATTGGAGGCCGCGTCAAGGTCAAATCGAGCAGAATGGAACGATAAAATCTTTAGTTAACAGCGAGAGAAGCTGGCTTTCGAACGTAATCGGCAAGAGGAAAACATGCAAAACGCGACTTGCAGACTTTTTTTGCACGCCTTCATTTGAACCGACTGCAGCGAGACACACCGAATGGCTTATACTGACGTGTTCACAGTTAACTGAGGAAATAGCGGTAGTCTCTTAAACGGCATGCTGCCAGTGGCGTCGCTACAGTTTTCAACTGAACACAGATATCTCGAAATATATCGATTTTCCGCAACATCACGACGTCCACCGGTTTACTTGATGTGTCATAGCAGTACAAATATTAGGTGAATTATTATCATTGTTCTATGGCAGCGACAAAACGACGAAAATCCGTTCATTCCACTTATGTCAGTTTTGTCAACAATCTCACCCTCCGTGCCATCGCAATCACTGCGTGTACACAAAGGACCCGAAAACCGAAAATTCCCCCGCGTTGAGAGCGGGCCGCGGTTACTCCGTTTGGCGGCCATGGTCGGCCTTATGGAATGATATGCAGTCGGTACCTTGTAGCGTGTGGCTTACGTAGTCGCCGAGTCGCTATCATTAAAGGTTCAGTTTAGTCTTACCCCATTTTGTAAAATTTGCAAAACGGTCTTATTAGTGTTCCCATAGCTAACACGCGTCACGTGTCGGTTCCCGCGTGCGATGTTTTACATGACTGTTCTCCACCCGATTTTGTGTGGAACGGACTAGGTTTCGTCTCGGTGCGTCCCACGGTTGGCGAAATTAGGCGCTGGGAAGGACGCCGTGTCGGCGGTTGGCAATGGTCTCCAGCTCACATGTCACATGTCACTCTCACAGCTCAAATGGGCGAAATCGCCTTCTGCATTGGCTCATCTGGCGGTGCTTGGCCGGAACGGCCGCGGCACACCTGATTAGTGTTTGGCACCATCGAAACGGCAAAAGAACGAACTTTCCGCTGGTATCAGTTTCGTGTTAGACATTGACGCCTTTGCATTCGAAATCCTTGTGCAAACCATGTTGATCGTGCGCCGCGGCTACCCCGTCCGGCGGATCAGGTCGACTCCACTATATGATTTCTTGCTGGTACCCTGTTGGGGTTGGTCATCGTCTCCTCGGGTTCGCATCTCTAACGGTTACCGAGTTAGTCCACTTTGAAACTCTGAAAACCGGGCATTTTTCGTGTTCCCGTGGCCAGAAACGCCATGTGCCGGTCCGCCTCGGCCTCTTCCGTGCAATGCAGTTCTGCAATCGATTCGTTGTCGAACGCAACAGGTCTTGTGTCGGTGCAACCTTCGGTTTCCGAGATCGAGCGCCCGGAAGCGGCGCGTTTAAGTTTTTCGAAATTATGTCGGATTTCGACCAAAATGCATACGAACTCTATGGAGGCCTCGAGCGTGTGCCGCGCGCAGCCCACTGTCCAGAAACCCGAAAATCTAACACAATGCATTGACCAAACCCCTGAGACGGCAAAGTTTCAGCCACGTGCGACCGGTGGTCTCGCGACACCAGCCCGTCAAAACGAAACTCTGACGAGGTGAGACAAAACAAAGTTGGCGAAATATCCAGGTTTTGTTTTTATGTTACCTATGATCCGACTGGCCGAAATTCCCCCCCCCCAGTGATTTTCTCTTAAAATAGGCCTTGCTGCCCGTTGATTTCGAGATCGAGCGCCCAGAAACGGCGTGCGGCAAGTTTTCTTCGAAAATGTGTTGGATTTTGCCAACCCGGTGTCCCGAAACCCGAAAATCTAACATAATGCCCTGTGTCATCAAATCCCTGAGACAGCCAAGTTTCAGCCACTTGCGACCGCTAGTCTCGCCACACCAGGCCGTCCAAGCCGACCTCCGATGGGGTCAGACAAAACAAAGTCGGCGAAATACCCAGGTTTTTATGTTCTCTATAATTCCCCTGCCCGAAATCCTCCAGTGATTTGCTCTTAACCCTATTCCCGGCAGGGGGGGCGGAATCCGCCCCCCCCCTCGGGTTTTTTGCTTGCCAATTCCAGGCTTTTTAACGCAGCTTCACGAAACTTGGTCACTTTTCCTAGCTATTCCTTCTACGCGCCGTGACAAAATTTCGAAATTCTATTTTGCTCAGGGGCGGAGCCAGGCAACGTTTTTGGGAGGCACCTCAGGTCATTTTTGGCCATGTTCAGGGTAGAAGGAAAATGTCTGCCAAAAACAGAGTTTTAAAGATAGAACTTAAAACTTTATATGAATGTATAGCTAAATAGTTGGGCCATGTGCAGATGTAATTTTGTTTATCTGAGGTCACTTTACAAGGTCAGGTCAAGGTCAAAAGTCAAAATTTGTTTTTTCGCAATAATTTCGGCACCGTTTTTTCAAATGCCAAATCCGGAAAAGATTTAACGTAGAAGGGTGCCTTCTACTTGTGTACCAAGTTTCAGCTTGATATCAGGTCGGGTCACGGAGCTATGACTTAAAATGTCAGTGCGCGTACCCTATATCGCAAAAGCCAAAAAATGAATTTTTTGGAATAGAGTGAATTCAATCGATTAAAAACGTTTACAGATAATATTGAATGCACACGACATCATTCCAGGTGACCCCAAGATCACTGGAGGTCATTTAAGGTCAAAGGTCACAAGTTGATCTGAAGAACGTGTGACCATGACAGTTCCCCCTTTTTTATGTCCCTGGCACCGCCTATGCTAACATTATACAAACATTGTAATGCGATTTGTACTTCTTTAGCATAACATGACTAGCAGAAGCTAAAAAAGTGTTTTGGCCTCTTTTGTTCATTCCGTTATTAGAAAACTAATCCCCCTATTTTTGAAACCCTGTGAACGCCCATGAATTTTCTCAAAATTTCAAATTTGCATACCCATGGTAAAAGCCCTATCCATAATCTCTCGATTCATGCCAGTTTCATCGAAATCGGTCCATAAACAACGGAGTTATAAGAAGTCAAAAAGTATCCCCATTTTGACATTTTTGCCCCCCTGTATCCACAAATTTCAAAATTTTGAAAATTTGCTTTCATAAAAATGTAGTTGACGTCACGGCAAATCGATTGCCGTTTGTTGCGATGAAATCGGATAAGTAGTTCTCGAGATCTCAGGGGAGGGCCGAATCCGCCCCCCCCTGCCGGGAATCGGCCATACCGTCTAGCCCTCCGGGAATAGGGTTAAAATAGGCCCTAACGGACTGTATGCGCTGATGTATGCCAGAGGTCATAGATGCATGTAGAGATCTACAGAGTATGGGACTGGAGTGCAGAAAACGGTGAAATTGGGCGTAGTAGTAGACAGTAACCTGCTGAGTCTGTCCTGTAGGGGTTCATTCAATACGGAGTAAATTAAACGGAAAAATCATCTCTGAAACTGAGTATGCCTGGTAGGCAGGATCTATTTGTTTTCGCATCGGGACGGTCGTGACGTCACAACCCAGTACACGAAACGTTTCCATGGGACAGGGATGATGGACTGGTATGTGTGACAACAATTTGAGAAAAGTAACAGATACAGTGATCTTTAGATAGTGTGTCGTACGTCAGTGTAGTGACACTCGGGTAAAATCATTTGACAAAAATTTCTTAAATGTGCCAAAAGATTTGCATGCTTGGGGGAAATGGGCGCATATGGTAGGAGGTGATGACGCCACAACTTTAACATGTACGTCCACCTCGTACTGTTACGAAGATCATTTTGAAGTAAGAATTTGTGGAAATGCGATTTTGAAAAATATGTTTTAAAGAAATACAATGGGAAAATGCCTTGTTCAAAACAATGGCACTTCCCGTTGTAAACCAGTCATTGCATCTTCTGTTTGAGCCACCTATCAGCTTGTCTTCGGTAATGTGGTCATGCATCCAGCAAAAATATAGAACAAAGCACATCGTCTTGTATGGAATTAAACAGACAATCGCGCCATAAATTAGGAGAGGGGGAGAGGGCCAAATGTGACTAGGAAAGAGTATTCAGGAGTACGACAGCATTCATAGCGTATGGCCGCCACTGCCACACATTAGGCCATAACTTCACAGTCGGAAGTTTCAGAACTTTTTCCTAGGTCTCTCCAGGACAGCTTTTACTATACTTATGGCATACCACGAGACACGTCAGACTGTAAGCTAGCGTTCGATATCAATTTAGAAGTTATCAGTGAAGTGCGACACTTGCTAGATCATGTCAAAGATGCATGTGTGCCGAAACATGTACGTCGCACATTTTCCGGCACAGTCTGGCTTTTCGTGACCTGTGACATCACGTTCCATTTAGTTTTACCAGCTAACATATGCGAGTTTTACTATCGCCAGACACTCCTTACGACTCCCAAAAAGCCACAGTCAAGACACTGGAAATGACCACCGGTTGCTGTGTTGGACCGCACGCCTGGTACGTACTGGTTTCTGATGTTAGGATCACGTATCTAGGTTCAGTCACCTGAGTGTGTGAAGTTTAGGTGATTCAGGCAATTTTTCGGTACTCTTATTGATAAAGATGCATAACAAACCAATTTTTTTGAATTGATTTGCACACGGATAACTTCATTCCATATCCCTGTCCCATACACTGTTGCAAGATTTGTCTTTTTGTTGATATTTACACATAATGACCAAACTATACCGTCGTTGTTCTTTTCCACGCGATTAAAGCAATTCTCTTGCATGTGCAAGTCATTGATGGTTCAAGTAACGGAAGCATGTCTTTTAAGTGCGTACTTAATGCCATCATATAGAAATTTTGGCAGAGGTGGTTCCAAGACAGGAAAAAAGGAGGCTTGCCAATTATTGCGAGAAATGCCACGGGCTGTGTAGGCCGTTGTACAAGGGCATGTCACGATCATTATCACGAAATGTCTTTTCTGTTTACATTTGCATAAAATGACTATGTAATACGGTGGCAGAAGCGAGCCCAGACCAAAAGGGATTAACGGGTATTGGGCCAAATCGATGTCGACATTAGCCTGTTGTAGGATCATTGGTGATTCAGTGGAAATGATCCTGTGATGACGCGGCAGGGGCATACACTTGATATTTTTGCAGAGGAAGTTCAGTGGTTTGGAAAGAGGACTCAATGGACTCAATCACCATCAGTTCCAGAGGCCGCTGTGCGGGAGAACGTGTCGCCACGCATTGACCCGGAAGGTATAGAGGGGAGTCCAGTGACCTTGTGCACTGGACTCCCCTCCACTAGTTGCATATGCTTATAAATTGCCAGGACTTTTGCATTTACATGTTATAATGTCGGCCTGCAGAGCTTCTCCTGGCTCCTAGCAGTGAGCACGGCCGAGGTGCGGGACGAGGGCGGGGGAGGGGAGCTGCAGACACGACACAGCATGAAGTTCTAAACATCGGTTCATCCAGTGACCCTTCTCCATCATGAAACCCATGTCCTAAAACATTTTTTTTTTCACGCGAGTCACACGGATAAAGGGCGGCGAGCACAGCCGCAATGTAAAAACCTGATATTTAATGGGTGCCATCAGTGCCATCTTCGCGATGGCACTGATGCGATGGTTTTCGTCTTGGCCACCAAAAATAACAGGGTTAGGGCAATACAAACTGTATAGAAAGGCGACATGGGTGTAGTTCTTATCACCTGCGGCCGTGCAAAATGTGTTCGTAATGAAAACAAACGTAATCTTTCAAAACGTCGCATCAGGTCAGCCCGGGTCAAATAGGATTAGGTCATCCTTGGGAAGTAAGTTCTTCCCATGTATTACAGCTTTCGAAGCATGTATGTACTTGTACGTTTATCGTCAGAGCACCGGTAAATATACCATGACTGTGAGCCGATGAATTATAATCAGTTGCGGGGCTGAAAATTCGGCATAAAATATGACCTGACCACATTTCACAGAACAGGAGATACAGCGACACGGTAAAGGAGGTGAGATGCATCAGGGCATATATTCAAGCCTCAAAGCCGCCGAACCAGAACCACTATCTCAGCAGCAAACAGGAAAAGGCCGGAAGTTTAGCTGACATAAGGCCAATGGCCTGGACATTTCTGAAAAATTCGAGACAGCAAAATTATTCCACTTGCCATGTTCATTCAATAAACGAAGTTTCACGTCAATCAATACATTTTTCAAAATGTTATGCCTCTTTATTTTTAGGGAGCATGGTTCTACTTGACCCATCCTAGGATGACCTGACGTGATCCTATGTCAAGAAATTCACAGAAGGTATGAAAAAGACTGGTAAAAGATAAGCTAAATTTCATGTTTCTGCGTTTGATCAATTTCTTGGCTTTCCCGGAAAAACGAGAGAGAGAGAGAGAGAGAGAGAGAGAGAGAGAGAGAGAGAGAGAGAGAGAGAGAGAGATCTCGGAGACGGTTCTCATGGACCCCGTCCAGCCTGGCAAAGGTTAAAGTGGTCTGTTTTGTGTGCCAGTGTTTCCTTTTTGTACTGGTTTTCAGCGACATCTGTGTTTAGTGACCCTTAAACAAGAAGCGATAGCAGCTTCCAAACGTTCGAGAAAATACAAAAAAATACCAATGTTACTTAATTTGAACACGATCGTCGAGCGGCGTATGTTAAACACGAAAATAATTATGCAAGTTAAAAATCCAACATGCCCATTTCGTAACAGTATCTTAGATGATATGAGAACGATGTTGTGGTGTGACGAGGTTATGACCAGTGGAGGAGAGCAGTCACCAGGACGCGAGCTGACGCACTCTTGAAGCTGGACAGGGAGTCGAACAGGGAGTCAGGCAGAGAAATTTTAAATGGGCTGCTCGCATAGTCACGAAGCTCTGGTCCGCTCGACTGGAAACAATGGCACGGAATTTTCCGGCCCCAAGAGAAAAACTGCTCCAATTACTCACCCGTGCAGAGAAAGGTTTCTGGTTTGGGGAAAAGAACGACCTTAGATATATCTTTTCCTTCATGACTGCAATTGAAACGATGCAGCAATCCCGCTTAACCACCGTAAGCGACTTAATGGCAATCAACATACAACACAGAAAACATGCATACGCACGACGGTGAACAGTACTAAACTTTGACCTACGGGTAATTTCTGGCCGACAAACATTCGACCACGTCTCTGACGTGAGTGATGACCTCATCTGACCCACCGCCCGTCAAATGTGCCAGCGCCACGTTCTTGTCCCTCGTGAAATTCGCCGGGACATGTAGCCACGGGCTTTGGGTTCTCTGATCCAGACAAATGAAGTCCATGAAGTTGCCATTCGACAAAACGGCGATCTGACACTCCCGTGCATCCCAACGGAGGAAGGGAAGCGATATCTCTTCTATGGGGTCGTCCAAATGTATAATCGGCTGTCGGTAGAGCATTTCAGCATGCCTGTGTAATTTCTGAGTGCGTGTAAGTTTGTGCGGGGTACATGTGTGTTTTTATGTCTAGTGTGAGGATTCAATGGCTTTTAACTGTTCCCCTTGTAACTCCGACACGAAATCTGAATAGCCGGTTTGTTTCGGAGTCTGTCCTTCTGGTCTAATAAATAAATAAAGAAATAAATACATGATACTTATTTATAGCAGACAAGAACTGCATATCCCAGAGGGTTGCCACGCAATACAGTTGTGTTGTGTCTTGCTCAGCGTCTTTTCCCCAGACAAATTTCGCACGGGGTAACCAGGCTCCTAACTGCCCGCAGAAAATCAATAGAGTCCCAGCAGTCGCTCCCGGTCCAAATTCCTCCCTGCTGTCGAATGACAGGGTCGCTGCTGGTCCACATCCTCCCTTACTGTCAGATGGCAGGACAACTGCCGGTCCACATCCTCCCTGTTGTCGGACGGCAGGGTCATTGCTGGTCCACATCTTCTCCTGCGGCCGGATGGCAGGGTCGATGCTGGTCCACATCTTCCTCTACTGTCGAATGGCAGGGTCGCTGCTGGTTCACATCCTCCCCTGCTGTCGGATGACAGAGCGATGAATAGACAGCGCGGCCGAATGAAGAGGGGTCTGCCGAGTCGCTGCACGCGTGTTTGGCGACGGCGTAGTCTGCCGACTCGGAGCTAGTTGGCGTGAGCGGACGGAGCGGGCCCACCAGGCCTGGTCTCAGGCGGCCGCCGTCCGGCCGATCAGCCAACCGCGACGCCCCCTGGACGCAGCCGTTCGGACTGGCAGCGGAGCCGTTCTCTGGTGGGAGCCGGCCGGCGGCGGTTCCCACGGCTCGGTCAGCGGTTACAGCCGGGGTCGCGCATCCCCCGGCCGGACGTTGGAACAGCTGTCCGTGTCACAGTCGGGGCTATCATGGACACCTGGATGTGGAATCCAAAACATCAAGCAGCCCTGTGAAACGCGACATGAAGAAACATCGGGTAAACATATGCTTTTCTTGATTCCGTCATGGATATCTATCGTCCACTTTCACGCTCTTTTACAACTACCGGTTGCTCGGCGTTCATTTTCTTCTTTGCCGAAAGTCTTTTCTTTAAATAAACCTTTATCTAAAGGTTTACTGGCGTCAAGCTAGGGCTCGGAGCCCGCGCAAAGCAGAGTTTATTGTGTAGGCTCCGACCTCTGCACCCGATCGAACGATTCCAGGTAACCGCTGATTTTGAGGCGAACGCGGAACGCATTGCTAAGGGACCACACGACCGTGCGGTAGTCTTCCTTGACCTTATGTGGATTCATTGGCCTTATTTTAGCCAGTTTCCAGCTGGCCCACGGGCCAAATATCGAGCGCCGAGGCGACGCGAACCAGTCTTCTCAGGACAGGGAGACCGTCGCTCTAAGCGACTTAACTACCAATCATGGTAGTTGAAAGCTGGTGACTTATGACCGAAATTCGCGCCTCCATACTCCTCGTCAAGACAAACCGCTAACCGTCAAGACAAACCGAAATAGGCAGCTGTCCGCTGCCATGGTACTCAGTCGCCGTGCAACACACGAACAGTCGCTCAAAGTGTAACCAACAGCCATCCTGGCTGCCTCCGCTGCCGACGCCCGTTCGAAATGTACGGGTCTCTGGCATTATCCAGCCGGCTCCCGCTCCCGCGCGCAACAGAGCACATGACCAAGCAGAGCGCTCCCTGGACTCGGAACCAGCGCCAGCAGCTCCCGTCTTGCCCTAGGCGTGGCTGGATGACGTCAGCGTGTTACTCGTAACTCGACTGATCTGCAATTCACTGGAAGGCGGCGGAACAAATCAAACGCACCCACGACGCAGAGGACCGTTTACGAAACCAGCAAAAATGTCACGTCCGCTCGTGCAAATATGTCGCCGTTATTATCCATCGTCCTAATCCTCGTGTACTATTCTGTTATATGTAGTGGTTTTATCTCACCCGATATGAAGGTCTATGATTCTCTGAAAAAGAATGGTTGAAATTACTTCATGACATCGGCGAGTCTAAGTGGGCCGCCAGCGTTTTTTTTGTTTTTTTTTTTTATTTTGTCGCGAGAAGGGGTAAATGTTCGTAGAGTTACTCTATGCCTAAATCCTAATTTCTGTTTTGAATTCGGCCATTTCGTCTGACGATTTCAGAGGAAATAAATGAATGCACGTAAGTCATTTGCGTCACTAAATTGGCACACCGATAACACCCAGAAAAGTGGTGAGGGGCAAAAAAAGACGTTTTGCAGTCCCACTTGGAAAGGTGGGAGACTCATATGTCTTATGTACCTCCGTAGCCTCGTCCATGGTTTGTTGCGTTTGCACGTACCATCTGTTTCCCGCGTACGCTACGCTGTCTCTATTATGGTGAGCTTTTCTCAGTCGCAAATCCATCATAGTCAATGTTATTTCCCTTCTGCAGGAAGCAATGATTTGCGACCAACTGAACAAATATGTCCTGTGTGTATTAACCCGCCCCCGACTGGGGGGGGGCTGCTGACAGCCCCCCCGAGGTTTTTCTGGGACTGCAAAAAAACGAACAAACATAGAGCCAAGAAACTTTGCGTACCTTTTGCTTCATCATTCTTACAAGGTCAGGCGCCTGACCTAGGTCAGGTCAAACATACCTATGTCAAAAAACCTTTAGCGCCCTCCGACTTTTTCGCAAAACAAGATATCTCAATAATACTTTCAGGGATTAGTGATCCTGATAGATGCAACAAATCCTTTATCTCAAATTTTCGGAATTTTCCGGGTCATTGACCTAAGGTCAAACTCATTTTTAACACATGTCGTCGTTTTTTCGGAGATTGACGGAATATTTTATAACATTTTTAGTGTGGAGAAAGGCAGACATCTAGTTACCGTCATTGATCAAAGTATCAATGACTTCCAGCCATTGACCTGAGGTCAGATCACGAATAACTGCAATGAGCCAAAATGCACCACCATCAAAATCTGCGATGAATTACTCAGAATAGCTAGAAAAGGGCAAAACTAGCTTGCACAGACGGAAGTAATGCCAGGAACCTCAAAAACTTTGAAAAAGTAGCATATTTTGGAAATAAACAGGCTTTCGCGAATAAAGCTCCGCCAGTTGTGTAGATTGGAAACTAATGAATTTTCCCGAAATTTAAGCATGGAAAACCATCACAAGAACCAATAAGATCAATAAAGTTTACATGGATAAGCTTTTTTCGCGAAAACAAAGGAACACTAAAATTAGTTTCCGTCAATTTGTTACTGCATACGGCTGCGGCGCACGCCGACAGCCGGCGCGAGAATTGCCGTGTCTTTAACTCGACGTTTCGGCGTATGTATTTAACAAATCTGAGAAATAAGATGTGTATCGGCATTTGCGGACCTTTTCTTGTGCGCTGGTGCCTTTATTTGTGAGTTATTAGTCACAGCCCTTGAGATTCAGGCCGTTTCTCGTTCTCATGCAGTCGGCTATGAGAAACATGTATAGGACGTAAATTGCTTACATATTATCTAAAACAAAAAATGAGACCAGTTTCGAGCTTTACACGTCACAAGCTTTCCAACCGCGTGCTTATTTTTATTGTGCGACCAACCGTTCGCGAGTAAGAGGGGGTGGCGGCCAACAGCCCCCCTAGTCGCGCATGATCGTAACGGACCGACGGTCGTGCGCGGGTTAAAAGCAGGAATCGGAAACTAGATGTCCATGCAAAGAATTGCCATGGAGCGTTATGGCATGACATCCATCCACCTGACTCTGGCTTCCTCGAGCGCACCTAGATCGTGTTTCGGTGGGTGCTTTGAGGCGGCCAGGCAGTGAGGTAGCCAGGCCAGTCCAGGTGCCCTCTCATTTCGGGGCTGGCCGGGGACGTAGATTCCCGAGGACCAATGGGCCTTGGAGTTTCTGGAGGTCATGAAAAGATACGGAATTCAGCGTTTTCCCTATGTTTTTATGGCATTTCACAAATATTTACGAACTTTCAAAATTGTTCCATGTGAAGCCAGTTACCTGTTTTATGCTTAAATAAGACATGACATGAAAATTAAGCTTGCACCAGAGATTGTGAGAGCAAGAAAATAGGAAAAACGTCACGCAAGTCCGCGAGTCCTCTTCATAACGTGCATTTTATTTTTATTTTTCAGAAATGTCACTTGAATGAATCGAGGTGAACCTCCCATAGTTCTTTCATTTTGTTTGCAAATGAGACAAAATACAACACTCGGTAGACCGGAGGAAGGGCAAAAACTGTCATTCATGGTCTTGGAAGAAAAAAAACGCCTTTTTCACAAAGAAGGAGCGACCTGAGATCAGGCCGGCCAGCTTCAATGCCTCACGTAAGCCGAAATGAAGACAT
This sequence comes from Capitulum mitella, assembly GCA_030062745.1. NCBI lineage: Eukaryota > Metazoa > Arthropoda > Thecostraca > Pollicipedomorpha > Pollicipedidae > Capitulum > Capitulum mitella. The sequence continues at coordinate 15,695,691 of CP099842.1, forward strand.
CTTCCATTTCTTTTTTTGTCATGCGTCATGGGTGTCACGGAAGTCGGTCATGTTGAAGGCTCATGTACTTTTACCCTCACATGACCTTATATGGCCCTACATTGAAGGAAAGATTCCAGAGCACTGCAGATGCGCAGGCATTACACAACATGAGGCGAAAAATCATGCACAGGTGATTTCATCTTACATGTATACTCTTATTAATTTGTGTGACATACAAATTGGTGTGGCTCATATCTTGACCCAATGCATACCGGGTAAGATTCTTTGGCGATTTCAGCGCCAGATTGCTGTAGCATTGCCATAAAGGCATTGACTGACTACTACATCGGCAGGCGTTAAGAAGTACAAAGGAAAAAAAACTGGAGCGTAAATGGCATTTGCACAGTACCGACGAACTGATCAGTTAAATCATAGGACTTCACGGATTAAAGATATGCCTAGATATGCTTCTGGATCTCGGTCATCGGCAAAATACACTGGGCGTATCAGAATCATGTTATCACCATTCCATCAAGGGAACTTGGCATTTCCCATCAAATAAGGTTAAAATTGCGCTGAAATACGTTTGTCACTTCCCCTGCGTGTCCCAAACCTCTTCGGAAAACTTCAGCATGATAAAGTGTTCACCGACTTGAGAACAGTGGAGGGAACCGTGACCGCCCACTTCTTGCAATAATTATAATTTCAATAATGACTGTGCACAACAATATTTGGCTGCACCCCATCTAGCGTTCGCAAAACGAAAGTCGGGAATCCCGGTGGTGCCCACGCTGAGCAAAACCAGATAAATCGTCAGGGTCAGTGCGGGCCCGTGGGCGAGCCACACCAGATCTCCCCTGTATGTGGCCTATGCTTTCATCAAAGGTAGGGCTGCGGATACTCGTAGCCTGTTTGCGGGTGTGCTTTAGCGGTACAAATATAACTTGTACCGATAGTGCTTGTGCAAATACTCTACGGAGCACTGGCCTCGCCAGGCTGCTGGGCCATGGGCGAACTAAGGAGAAGTCGGAGGAACCTGTCAGGAGAGCTGAACACCTATATTAGCGCAGTTTGGTACGCAAATCTTGTGGCGAAGCCACGGGGTGAGCAACGCGAGTACCTGCTCTCCTTCAGTAGACTGAATCACTGTCAACGATAAATTTGTCGGGCCAGAGGTGATGCACTTGGCCATTTCCAAGGGAAGTTAATGTTTTCCTTCCCCCTCATCTGCCCAATTTCCAGCCTTTATCACCTTCCCAAAATCCTGGTTACCCAGTTCAACAAATCACGCCTGTCAAGGGGCACTGCCCTACACAGGACAATGACCTACATGAGGGCCATTGCCTTGCGTCACATTAGTAACGCCATTGCCTTGGGGCAAGGGGTGTGTGCAAGTTTTTCCGAAGGAGGAAGAGAAGAGGCGTGAAATCATTTTTTTTCCTCCACGTGACACGTTTCCGTCATGTTTACCACGTAAAAACACATGAAAGGTGGCCCTTAAGTAGGCGAGCGAGTGCGGATTGAACGTGAATTCAACTGAATGGGGACTCACTAACTTCTTGACTGGGTTGTTTGCTTTGTTTGTGGGTTGGTCTGGCTATGCATTTGATGGTAAAAAAATAGTAGGTAAAAAAGGGGCACGAGACCCGCTTTCAGACAGCTGAATATTGACCGTAAAATTGGAATTGGAAAGACTGTTGACTTGGGACAACGACCAAAATAAGTCCCGTATCCCTTTGCTTGGAGGTGTTCCTACATCATTACTTCGCTCCCCCTAACCAACGTGGCCTTTTGTTGAATTAGGCACTTTGCAATGTTCAGACCATTTCGTGCCGTGCATGGAGTATGATGACAGAATTACTAGGTACATTGTTATATCAGATCGTTGTTAACGTCGGTCATAAAATGAAATGACACAAAGAAACTGGAAGACCTTGTCGAGAAATTCGGCGTTTTGGTTTCCCAGTGACGAAAGGAATCAGAAAATAATCTCATGATTGTGACATTGTTTGGTAAGAAGCTCCCTTGCAATGTTGTTCTCTCTCCTTTTCTCTATTTTCTCTTCCTCTTTCTTTGCTTTCTCCTTTTCCTCGTGCCTGTTTCCCTACAAGACGTAGGACAATGTTTAATGACGGACTTGATGGCGTTGAGGTGAGTGGCATTAATGTCCTATAGTTGGTGACATTTAAAACAAAATTTTGCCTAGACCATGGATTTCACAATGCCAAAATTGATTGGAGTTTCAGGCACACGTGATAATGCTTTATTCAATTATCCATTTATTTTGCCCTTTACTGATATTTTTCACGTTTCTCTTCGATTGCTCGTTGTTCACGTCTATGCAATGTCATGACACCATTCCTGCAAACCTGTTACTCCACGTTTCCGACACGGTATTCCGGCTAAGATATCACACATTGTACCAGGCACGACATTAACCATGTAACCGTGGGGAACAGCAAACGGCCAGTCCACTAGAGATGCCTCTCTCCGGGCACCTACTTATCTTAATTCGGTGCACGGTTATGCACCGTCAGCCAGTTACAAGCACTGTATACAAATGGGTGTGCCCCCTCATGTGTCAGGCGCCGACCGCCGCCAGGCGGCCTGTTGAGACGGCACGGGAAAACCCGGCCTGCCCGCCGGCGTGAACAGCGACCCGGCCGGTGCCGGCAGGCGTTCCACCTCGTCTCTCTTTGAGTAGCTCAGTGGCTGAATTATCGGCATCCAGAAGGCATCGCATCTGGCTCAGTTCTACCCTAATCACTGACCTACTCATGCACTTTGTACGCGGCGACTAATGAGTCGGCAGATCCAGGGGTGTTTGGGTGCATTGAGCACTTTCTGCACAGGCAAATGCATTTCTTTGATAGCTTTCTTAACAGTCCTAGCGACTGCTTTGCCCTGGTTCCATGTCAGAACTTCGTATCGCATTTCTTCGTATACGGAAATGTTCATATCATATTTTTTCGTATACCCAAATACTCGTGTCGCATTTCACTGTACTTAGGCACTTTGTGCCGGCTGCATTTCTGCTTTTGCGCACAACGACGTGTGCATATCTTCCTTTTAGCAAGGTAAGTTATATTGACTGGTCTCGTCACGCGTATATTGCGAATGAGAAAGTTCGTTTCGCTCAGTGAGCACAGGTCAGGCAGAGGGTCGTCTGAATGTCCCAGAATGTTGGGGATGACCAAAATCCTTTTAAGGCTATTCCTTCCAAGCATCACCATAGTGCAATGCTTTGGTACACTGAAGATGTATAAAATGGAGCATATCCAATGTTTGTTTGCGTGCACGGAGATCCTCTTTCAGATCAGCAAGAGCCCGCTGTACAGACCATTAGGGTGTCTTTTTGTGTGCGTAGATTGGATTCCGTGGCAGTGATGCACCAGACTACGGGCGTAGAAACAGGGAGGCGGGAGGGGACGTGACCCCTCTTTTTAGGAAATTTTGCATTAGTTCTATGGGGGAAACGTCTCTTCCCCCAATGAGGTAAGAATGTCTCCCTATACCAGTTTTTGCGGATGCAAAGACAAGTTTTTCTGCGTCATTTTGCAGAAAGATTACGATAAGCTCCTTTTTCCCTTTTTTACCCAAACGATTTTCATGAACGGCTTTTGGCTCGAAGCACCTCTATGCCTAGCAGAGCTTGTTGCCTGCACGGGGGTATACGGGAATTCGGAGGGGATTTTGACTGCATGATGAATGCAGGTGCCTTGACGCACAGGCAAACTAGTTCAGGTCGACTGAGATCAGCCGTAGTCAGTTGGTAAATACACAGTATCTTTTGCTTCCAAATTTACTCAAATGGTTCGAATTAGATGCCATTGACCTCGGACGACCTCAGTTGACCCAAGTACAACGCCTCACGTACGGATACATAACGTTACGCTACCTACTATTAATTCACCAGATTGTGTTATGCTTTATCTAAAAAAATGCAGCATTGCCAAACACTGACCTCGGTTGACCTCACCTAGGTCAAGGTCGCTATGTCATATGTACGTTTATCATGCGGACTAAGATTCCGCAAAATTTGGTTGCCATTGATTTAGTGTATCTGGAGAAAGGGAAGGGTACTACTTCATCGGCGTCTGACTATTTTTGGTCTAGATGTACATGACCAAGGTCATTCAGTTTCTGGCAGTTGTAAGATCACCATGCAGCCTTCTTCGTCACAAATGGTCATCAGAATCGGTAGCATAAATCAGAAGATAAAGGGAAACAAAATGTCCCCCGCTGCCAGTGAATGTAATGCTTAGCAGTCCACCAGCCGGCGTGATAAGGCATGGCTATATTTTTTGAAGTTCTTTAGCCGATGCCTCTTTACCCGGTCACCTTCTTCAAGACCGCGTTATGGTATGTCCACCGCAGTTTCTAATACTCACTCTCATTAGCCGGTTCGTCTTAGTGTCCACACAGCTGTCTGGTGCTCGACATCACATGAGAGTCCGATAAAGTGCTCAGTCGCAATCCGTACCGTATATGGAAGCGGCTGATAAGTGTGGCTCTTATCAGCCGGGGCCTCTACGGCACCCCGAAACATTAAGTCTTGACTTACATCAAGTGAGACCCTCAACCCAGTTACATGAGCACAGCCAGGGGCGTAGCCAGGGGAGGCATTGGGGCCATGCCACCCTTGAACCAAGCGGTCTGCTCTAAACTCATAGCCATTTCGCACAAATACGGAAGTGATCATATATATGCTGCAAGAACAAACGTTAGATGTATTCCTGCGGGTTAAATGAGGCCAGTTACATAATATGACTGGTTCTTCCTACAAACGTCACCATATGCCAGTGGTCTGTGACAAAATTTGACATTTGTCCCTCCCCCAGGAAAATCCTGGTTACCTGCCTGAGCATAACTAATGGCTAACTCGGTCTGAATTCGAACGCCGGAGCTTCAAAAGGAGGGTCCAACCGGCTGGGACGCCATACCGTGAACGAGAACGTATAGTCATGGCTCAGACCAGTCGAGGCGTTGCTTGCTGCGCCCGATCGGCCGCCGTGTGTAGCCGTGGCTTACGCCGCCGCCGACACGCGTCGCCCCTCACTGGCCGGCGCCCTTTTCCTGCAGCAAATAAAAACCCGAGCCGATCACAATCAGCTGGCATTGTCGGACTGGAAGGAAACGCCCATCCGTTCACAACGTGGCGGCAGGACACTAGGCTTACATCGACAGGAAAATCGTCAGGAAAGCGCGGCCTCTCGCAGATCGAGGGCACCTTCCCGGCGGCCTGACAGCCTCAGCGACCCGTCACTTTCGGCCGCTCTGGCCTGCCCTGACTGAACTGGCAGCAGCTCATAAACCCTGCCTGCCGTTTATCGCTTTGTATGTAACGGATACAGCTGAGCGCGATTTGTGCACTCATTGACCCGTGTTGCTTATGTTTGACGAATTCATACGTTAGGTCGTTTTAAACTGTGCGGCTCCTGGAATAGCTTGCATGCTGCGATTGTTCTCGTTCCTTTTCGGCGATTAATGCAAACATCATATAGACGAAAAATAGTACAAACGTTTCTATTCTCACTGTGGTCACATTCTGTTGTCTGAGTGTCAAACGCAGGTATCCGTCCGGGGTGAAATTTGTCAAACTGTGTCACTCCTTTGGTGCATTTGTCAGACATATGATGTTGCCTCTGCATCCGTTTCCCATTTTTCATTATAAGGTCCATTTTTCATTGCAAGTCCATCCTCACTGGCTGACAGCGATTCATGCCGTTATCGAAAACGGAAATTCTGATTTACCTGTTCATCTGTCACCAGCATGGCAGAGGAGTGTATCACTGCAAACAGAAATAACAGTTTCACACCACTGTTACCACTGGCTAATGTGACGTTCAAGAACTGAAATGGCGTTACCTGAACCTCCGAGGTTGTATTACAACCGTGGCTGACGAGAAAAAAGTAATAATGCATCTCTTGAGTTTTGTAATATTGGCAGGAAATAAAACCAATACCTTAAAATAACTGTGACTTGTTTTTTGGCATTATATGAGGAAATTTTATATGTTTTAGAACATTACCATCCTTAAACAAACTCACATTTATGGAGAAGACAGCATGCTTTGCATGAATATAACTTCTAAGCCACGTGATGTAATCACTTACTCATGTATGTTGTATGACATTCCATGAGGTTGGGTTAAATAATTCCTGAAAAGCAAGTTGATGGCTTGTTTTTTTTTTTTTACTAGGCGCGATAGCGCGAGGTCTGCGATTCCGATAAGATGTTTGCGTTTACGGTGGCATAGGGAGACCATTTCCTGGGACCATCAAGCATGGAACCTGAGTCGTCACCAGTTGAGTCATCACTGTCGTCATCAGCCGTGCTTATCATCAGCGGTGGCTACTGCGTCACCATTGAAAGACTTGTAGTACTTGTCATCACCCGTCAACTGTTCTCTGTTGTCTGACTGTTAGGAAAATTGCCGTTTGTGCCGACACGCTGCATTCCTGCTTCGGGAAATATTTTTCCTTTCCATGAGAATTACAACCAACAGGCCTCAAGCTATACTTCAGAACTGGGACTAGGACATTCCCCGAATATGAGCACCTTGAACTTGAAGTAAAATAATTAGCCTAAAAGTCGTCCTCAGTAACGAATGAAAATGATTGAACTCAGTGGGGTTGTGGTTTAATATTTCTAGATTAACGTTTTGATTGTGAGCTTTTTTCTTCACCTACACTGATAAAGCATTGCGGCAAAAAATTTTACTCAGATTTAACTATACGGCACCTGCTAATGTTTTTTGCTACCTTCGATATGTGGTAAACAAGTCAAACAATTGATTTAGCTTTAGTGTAAGAGTGATGCTGTGAAGTACGCTCTCTGAATTAATGACATGACAAAGCAGTCCTCACCTGTCTGAATGACACAATGGATCATCGTTTCTCAGCCTGCCCCCGAATCCTGATTTGTTTGGATTTTTTGGCCCATGTATTTTGCGATTTCAAGACACGAATATATAAGGACACTTTATTTTAGTCCCAAAATAACGAACAGACAAGAACTAAACACATGGGGGTTCAAAAGATTCTTGCCCTCCGCCCCCGATCCCACGAATGGAAGGTACCTCGTGTACATTCTTCCCGGAGGTGGTGCCCACGCGCGCAGGACACGCTGGTTCGCTTGCCCCGTACGTCTGTGCTCAACAGCCGCAACGACCGCGGCTCATCCCTGCTGGAGCATTTCCTTGCGCCGCGTTCCCGGAACTGGTGTCGGGATCCGGAGGCGGTCGTGGGCGGAGCCTTGGACGGCTGCGGACGGTCGCCGCCGCCTCCAAGGCTCGGCGCTGCCGGCTTTCGGCCTCTCGAGAGGCGGCTGGACGGCACGCCATTCATCCGCCGCCGCCCAAAACAAAGCAGTCATCTAAACAGCAGTCTACTGACATTCACAGCAATCAAATGTACCCGGGAAACGGAAAGATATTGTTTTTAATACCCTGACCTGTCCTGGTCCAGATGAAGTCATACCGGCCGAACGGTAAAAGCCGCATGCACATTTCTTTGACGTTCATTGTAGAACGAACGTCAAGTTACACCAGCGCAATAATTATACCTAATTATACCAGAGGAATTTCCGCCCAGTCCGTCGCGGACTCGACCGACGCGGACTCGGCGGACGGACTGAATGACTTCCCATAGATACCGACATCGCTATCAAGCTCTGCCAATCGTTCCTCATTATTCAGTCCGCGACGAAATCGGCCGAAAACTTAGGAAAAATCCAAGATTTCAGTCGATTCTGTCACGGATTAGGCAGGCGCTGCTGCTAATCCCGTTGTGTTTCATTTACCTGGATCATGCTGAACGGCATTGCAGTAACACGATGGTTGAAGAAGGACGGGAATATAAGCATTACAGATATTTGCCGCTATCTTGGCATTGAAACGACATCTTTCAGTTGTAAAATAATGGCTGGCTGATTATTGGCACCGTTCCTTGACACCCATAGTCACTCTTTTTCGGAAACAGGTACTTTGGACCATAATGCAATCCAGACAAAATTTAAATACAAGCTGAAGACACCCAGCTCTCAGAAATTCAGTTCATTTATCCCCAGTTACTTTTTACTTTTTCCAACTCGTCTTTTCAAGGACATGCATGAAAATTGTAAATAGATGGGCCTAAATATTATATTAATCGTGTCTTAAAAGTGGTGCAAAGGATGAAGAAGAGGCACAACACGTTTAACAATGTCGGCCCTGAACATGCCATGATTTGTTTCAGAGCACGATGGGCGAGGCTATTAAGGCTGGCATATATTTTTCGGTTTTAAGTTATCAAATCATAACGTAAGTCTCACATCAGTGTAACCGCCAGGCCTTCTTGCGGTGGAACTTGCACATGACCAGTCTGTTTTCCATGCCATGTCTTATCAGGTCCAGCATGGCATCAAACGTTTCCATCGTCATGTGAATGTATCTGACGTGGCCTTCCGGATCATTTCTCAGATCTCTGACCAGGGAGGCAGTCTCCCTCTTCCTCTCTGTGTGTGTGTGAATAGGCCTGACCCACGCCCGCCCATGCCTCGCTGTGGCTCCATTTCTGTGCCTCTTTGGTTGACCTCTTGTCGACCGGTACAATCCGTCCAAATGTCGCGGTCTGAAGCAGAAGTAAATAAACGAAACAGCTGCGTATGATCAGCTGAACACAATCAGCTGACTGCACTTTCGGTCGAGTCCGTCGAGGTTTGACGTCACTCAGATTTGGGTGACGTAATTCCATCCGTCCGTCGAGTCCGCGTAGGTCGAGTCCGCGACGGACCAAGTTGAAATTCCGCCCGTGTAAACAGACGTTCAGGAACATTCTTTCAGGTATCGTTTGACGTAAGCCTATGAGACGCAACAAAACAGGGGTACGACACTTTATGGAGTTCAGCCATATAACTTAAGCTGAGCTCAAGTGACAATTTCACCCTATTCCCCGAATGCTGAACAGTCAAGCCGATTCCCGGCAGGGCGGGATTCGGCACTTCACATCCGATCTCATCGCAACAAACGGCAATCGATTCGCCTTGACGTAAATCACATTTCTCTAACAGGAGGTTTCCAAAATCCTGAAATGGGTAGATACAGGGAGCAAAAAAAGTCCGAATGGGAGATAATTTCGGATTGCTTCACTATTTATGGACCGATTTTGATGCAGTGGGCTTGAATCCAGATTTTAGGAATGAAAATTTTACGATTGGCCCATACATTTCGAATCTGGGGAAAATGCACTGTCGTTCAGAAGGTTTGGAAAATGTGAGAACTGCTTTTCAAAAACCGAATTAACAAAAAAGTTAAAAACTTTTTTTAACTTTTACTAGTCATGTTACACTAAAGACCGTATTAAACTGTTCGTATAATGTTAGCATAGGCGGCGCCAGGGACATGAAAAGGGGAACTGTCAAGGTCATTTGTTCATCTGGTCAACTTGCGACCTTAAACCTTAAATGATCTCCATTGACCCCATAGTCACATGTAATGACCTGGAGCACATTTCATATTGTTTGAAAACATTGTTCCGTCATATTGTTTCCAATCATTTCAGTTGACAGTTACTGAAGTTTCGGTTTATGGGTGTCGTAAAATAGTTCACGCGCACTGGCATTTTAAGTCATTGCTGCATGACCAGACCAGATAGCAGCCTAAAACTTGTCATTTAAGTAGAGGACACTCTTTTAATTCACGTACACTCCGGATTTTGCAATTGAAAAATTAACGCCAAAAAATTCAACATAAAACCAAATTTTGACTTCTGACCTTGACCTGGTTCCTCGGACTGATATGAGATTAACAAAATCATTCTTTACCCTTGCCTGCTTTTTAAATATGCACCATGTCAAGGGTGTCGATTTCTATTATTTTGAGAGGTTCGTGGCACACGCAGTGTTGATTCGGTCCCTTCCAATGTTGCTCGGGCCCCCAATATTTTCTGCCGGTTTTAAAGGGAAATGAGCAACAATGACGAAAAGAACGGCCGCAGTAGATAAGAGGTAGGCAGGAAGTAAAGGATAAAGTGCAAATCAATATGTCTATCTATCATTCTATCTTCCATATGCACAGATATATATGTAGCTACACACACACACACACACATATATATATATATATATATATATATATATATATATATAGAAAGAGAGAGAGAGAGAGAGAGAGAGAGATAGATATATAGATGTATACAAGAGGATACGTGCAATTTTCTACTTAATAAATAGTAACAAAAAAATATAAATTTCTGTTGGTAAAGTGTGCTAAATCCGTTGAGAAACCCACATTTGGGGAGCTTAGGTTGTCGGTCCCTCGGCTCGGTCCCCACCCCAATCATTTACAGAAATCAACATCCCTGGTCCAGGTAACGTTTTAAGGTTCATCTCAAAAGCCCTATTTCGACAGCTGTTTCCTTGCACCTTGAACAAGGCCAAAAAGGGCCTGATGTGCTTCCCAAAAACGTGGGCTGGCTCCACCCCCGAACAAAATAAAAGTGTGAAGTTTCGGCGCAGTACATAGAAAGATTACGTAGGAAAAGTGACTAAGTTTCGTGAAGCTGCGTCAAAAACCATGGAAATGGCAAGCAAGGAATCCGAGGCGGACGGATTCAGCGCCTTTCGAGGAATAGGGTTAAGCATAAGTACTGAGCAAAGCTTCACGTGCGATATATCATTTACTGCAATGCTTTGTGCCCTGAAAAATGTCTCTAAATATTTTATGGCTGTGACGAACGGTTTTCGTTCTACGGTACTAGCGAGCCGCACAGAATCTGACCATATTTAACTTCATGTAACTTTGAAGATCACAATCTAGAATCGTCAAACGCCTACGCAAGAGGGTTCATCTAGGGTTTCATCTACTCTGTAAATGAAGTGGTTCTACCTCCAGTAGTTTTCGAGACCTTAAGAGGTTTAAACTGATTCTCATGCGAGCTCGTTAAATTTTACTGGCCGCCTGTGTGGGTGTAAAATATATGAAAAGTGGGACGGTCCCCTGCCTTCCCTCTCACAGGATCTCCAGCCATGCTGCTAACTCGTAAGGGATTCACATTTGGAGAGACAAGTCAGGGGTGGCCTTTTCACAATGTAGTGGTCTTTTGGCTAAGTAAGGAGCTATTTTCATACTTGAAGAACCATTTGATAGCCCTGGCCCATGGACGTGTTTAAAAGTTCTGTGCCCTTAAGGTTAAGGTTCCACGTATGATCTGCCGGTCCGGCGGAGCCGCTGCTGTTCTAGCACCTGCCGGCGAGACCAGCAAGTCGCCCTGAACTTGGAGTGAAGTCTACTGCACTGGATCTCACCGCGCTCAGATCTTCAAGGCGCCCGTACTGGTGTCTTCCAGTCCCTTCACGTACTCTCCCGATTCCCCTCGCTGCGGATTAGTTCCATTCACCAGGCGCCGAATGCTCACGCGTGGGTTGTGCCGGTAGGTGCCGCTCCAGGATGCCGGCCAAGCCTCCTGGTGGCCCGCGGCGGCCGCCGGGCACCGTCAGCCGAGTCGTCGGCCCGGCCCGCTTCATGCCCCAGCCCCCAGCCCGCTGCACTCTCCCACCTCGCTCTCGCGCTCCCTCTCTCTCTCTCTCTACCAGCGCACCGGATGTCGGATAGGCGATTAGCATGCCAAGCACCTCAGCGGGCCGCCGCTGGGCACGACGCCCGGCCTCTCCGCCGTCCCCTGGCGGCCGCGCGCTCCAACTGGCTCGGCTCAGCTCGGACGACCTGGCCAGAGGGTGGCAACCCGGCCGGAAAGGTGCAGCCGGGGTAGCTCTCTGGAGGCGAACACCTGCTTCCGATCGCAGTTACCTCTCTCTGTTTCCATCTCTGTCTCTGTCTCTGTCTCCGTCTGTCTGTCTGTCCGTCTCTCTCTCTCTCTCTCTCTCTCTCTCTCTCTCTCTCTCTCTCTCCCCTCCCCGCTGTGTTTGCCGTTTACGCTGGTATAGTGTGCTTAGCTCAGAGCGGGGGAAGACGATGACCACCGGCTGCCACTCGCCGAGAGGTGATGGTTGGTTATTGGGTTATTTAACAACGTTCTTGACTATCAGGGTCATTTCGCGTCGCAACCTCTCACGCCGCCGGCAGATGAGGTCGGCATTCGAAACTGGGCTCCGCGTCATCGCCCATCGTCCATCGTCCAGGTACCATCGTCCGTCGCAACATACATGTCTGTGCGCACCCGGAGCTCGATTGTCTGACTGCTCGGAAACGGTCATCCTCGACTGTCCGACCACACGGAACAAGTCATCCCTGGCTGACCTTGAAGTAGCCAATCACTGAGTGCCCCGCACGCCACAGCATTCGAATGTGACTGAGGACGCAGAACCGATCGGAAATAGTTCCAGTTTGCCGAGGTTCCGGATGGGTGGCTGGCAAAAAAATTCTTTTTTAACTGCTGACTTACGGTAATTGAGTATTTTTCCCAGGTGCAATTTTCTATATATTTGGTGCGAATGGTTTCATAGGAAAATGTTAGGAATCGGATCCCAAGCTGAGCATAGCCTGTTGGGCAGACTCCGACCCTACGCGACACGACCGTGTGGTAGTCGGCTTGACCCTTTGTTGGGCAGCTGCCATCTGAACCATGGGCCAGATGTCATGCGCCGGGACGACTCGAAACAGTCTTGCTAGGTCTGGGGGACTAGCGATCTACCAGCTAAGCTGTGGATCATGGTCAATAATTGTTCCTGGTTATGAAATAAGTGACAACGGATCAGTTGCTACCAACTAACCAATAGTTTGTAATGTCTTCGAACTTTTCTGAGTAAAACGTTTCTTAAAAATGGAATATGTCGACCTATATTACTAGGCCTTGGTCGCTGGGATTCTAAAAGTAACCCGTAACCAGGGCCTAGCAATATGGATTGGGAATATTTCTTTGTTAAAAAAGAAACGTTTTGCTCCAAGAAGTCTGTGCATGCTAATGTCATATTTTTGCATGACAAGATGCTGATTGAGTGCAAAATGCTTCATATTAAATTTAACATTTCAAAGTGGGTAGAGATCTGCCGATTGAGCGATGACAAAGCTGGCCTACTGGCAAAACATCGCAACAACTAAAAATCACTTAGCAAGCGATACCAGTCTGTCACTGGTGTTACCAGCGATAACACCCCGTCAACATAATAAAATCGATGGTCGACGGTGGATGAAAAACCGATAGGTCAACAAAAAAGCACTAGAAAAACGAATAAAACAGATGTCATGGGATGCAATGGAGTCTGGCATTCATGAAAAGTGTAAATAAACGGGCTTCAAATTAACTTTTTCGAAGTTAAACAGTACTCGTGGTATTGTGATATGGGTTACGCTCACCATAATCCTTTTTAGTGCATAAACCGGGAGTTACAAATTGAAACCGGCCCAACTGACACGTCCGTGCAATCGTTCTGGGTAGAGAATCAGCATCCTTGTGTTAACAACGTTTGGACTGTTGTTTTCATCAGGCGGATTAATTCACCTGCAGACAGAAACCAGCCGTCTGAAACGGACTAGGCAGATGAAACGGCTGTGTCTAATAACTACTGTCAACTCATGAGTTCTCTGACGAGGCATGGGACCAAGCATCTGGCCTAAGTGAGAAGTACCTGGTGTGGTGAGGACAAAGACAGAATACCTGGTCTAGTGAGGAATGGGACGGAATACCTGGTCTGGTGAGAACTGGGGTGGGAAATGTAGTCTGGTGAGCACTGTGACGGATTATCTTGTCTCATGAGAACCACGACGGAGTACCTGGTCTGATGAGGATGTACTTGGTCTGGTGACGACTAGAGCCGAGGACGCGGTTGTCCGTTGAGGAACAAGACGGAAGCCTCCTCGGTCCTCGCGCCGGTGGCAGCCGGACTCCTGCCGCCGCCGCGAGACACTCGGCGGCCAGGCGGAACTCCGGGTAGGAACAATGGAGGGTGGCGGCTTCCGGCGCGGCGGCGGCGGGAAGCCAGCCCTGACGACGTCCCGGCCCCCGCCCGTCGTGTCACGGTCACGACCCGGTGCTACGAGCTGCAAGATGCATGCTTCATGCTTGACAAGCGGAGCGCAGATCCAGGGCCCGGCCTATCGAGGATCGGACGCGGGGTCCGAGCGGCCCGCCTCTCCGGAACTGCTGACATTCAGTCAACAGTTCTCAGTGACTCAGACTGAAACTGAACCTCAAGTCGAGGCCGATGCTGAGGCTGATACTGAGGCATAGGCTGAGATTGAAACCGATCGATTTAACACACGATACGGACGTAAATGACCCGTGGCAGAGAGATTAAACTGAGATTGCGAGGTCGGAAATGAGGCCGAGACTGAGACGCGGGCTACTACTGAAATGGATATTGATACTGAGTTAGAGAAATTGGGATAAAATTTGGCACTGAAAGACTGGAGGGGCCGGTGACTGAGGAAGAATGAGGATGCAGATCGTCGGAAATGGGAGACTGAAACAGCCCCAGTTCGATAACAGAACGGTCGAATCGGGGCTGTTTCATTCTTCCATTTTTGCTGCCCAGATCTGATTGTCCTTTTGCCTGTCTGCACGTCTGACTATCCGCAAATATGTGCTGCGATCCAGGGCCCAAATATGATGACAGATGGGCACGTTAAGCGCATGGTTCGAAAGGTGGCGCGCGCTACCAGCGCATCGGCTAATTTAGACGCGCTGCGTCCACTAGGCCATAGCTTTAACATGTAAAACGAGAGTCATGAATGTCACCAAACATCGTCCCGGTCCCCGCGAGTTTTCTAGGCAAACACGAGTCGGACCAGCTCGAAACGCGCGGTGCTGGCGATCCAGAGATCGCACCGACTTTGAAATAGTACCGTGGTTTGGTATATAACGTCCTCCGTTTGTACCGACATCCAAACCTATCCGGCCTACATCGCCACAAAATCAGCCGTTATCTGGAATGGCTCGATCGGATGCAGTCTGGTGGCGGGTAGTTTGTGCAAGAAATTATGCTTAGCACGGACTCCGATTCCCAGCATCACCCCAGCAATCGTCCGGATGAAACGCTTAAAAAGTACAAAAAATGAGCCCTGCTGAGTGTTCGTCCTGCTGTGGCACGCGGTCGGCGGCTGCAGGTCGTTGAAAATGATATTTAAAAAGTAATCTTATGAGTAATAACTCGTGCAGTTGCACGTGTAACTTATTGCGCGTATCTACGAAACCCTATGGTAGAAACTTCGTTTAATGCAAACATTTTGCTCATTTGCAGGTTCTGAACGGCGTGATGGATCGGCACGTGCAACACGCTGTTTGAAAGGTCACGCTCGCTAGCAGTGCATGAGCCGATCTGAGCCTTGCTGTCGTCCACGGTTGGCGCGTGAGAGGCGTTTGAAACTTTGTTTTCAGCCCATATGAGAAAGATATAAAAGAAGACACAAGAGCAACGTAAGAAATTCTTTCAGCGAGTCGCATCGGCTCGCAACACACCTGCCTCGCTGCATCCAGCATGTTTATATGTGTGTAATACGAGCCACGTGCAATCGATGGCAAAACGAAAAATATTGTTTTTAGCGTTTTCAAATGCTGGATGCGGTGCTGGCCAGGACTATGGTGATCTGAAACAAGCACCACGGTGTAGCTCAGTGTAACGCATTTCGATTCCACCAGGAACTAAATGAGTCCGGCGGACCGTTTGGGCACCACTTCGCCTAGGAGTAGACTACGTAGTCGTTCTCGAACTTCGTAACAATTACGCCACGATATCAATAATAACTTTATGCAACAAAATTACACCAAAGTATTTAACATGCCGCTCTGTGACCAACATCATCGTGGTATTTGCAGCGGTTCTGTCGAAAGGCAGTTTTCGCTGTAGTTTTACCATGCAGTGTTTTCAGTGTATCTGAAAGCATATCTGATATCAGTATATCTGAAAGAATGAGTGACTGCATGCAAAAGAAAACTTCTTTGCTTTCCGTCTGATGTCCGATTCGATGTTCTTATGGAGGTTCTGTGAACTTCATGATACGAAGTATCATATTTTAGCGTAAAAAGTGGACATGATTTTACAGGAGCCTACTTGGAGCAAATGCCATCAGTAAAACGGAACAAAGGGCACAGACCCCAGGATTAGGGGATTCCAAGAATACCAGTTCGTGCACAATGGTTTAATTGACTCTCAGAGGTATACATTACTCGTTAAGCCCGCGAAACTGTTGGTGTTGGAGCCTTAATTTTGACCATATCGGAAACCTCTTACAATTTTCCATCTGGTGAGACATCGATAAAAATGGAATTACATAGCTGAAATTTCTACAAGAGAAAATTTGTGACCTCAGAGCGTTTAACCAATTAAGGCCCAAGGTACTAGAAATGATACAAACATCGCTGATTTCGGTGTGTAAGTTTATCGCATGCTGCTAATGAGCTTTGATTTTTTTAGGCCTGTTTTTGAATTTGATGCATTTTCGACTGGCAATATTTGTGACCGACGGGCCCTAAACAAATCCAAATCTGAAGAAATGTAGCGTTTCCCGGAAAACATGGGACATTCTATGGACGGTGAATGTTCCACTCGGTATTGGAAATCTTATTCGGCACACCGGCCATAATCAAGGGAGATCATCCTGAGTCAAATCCTTTGCAAGGTGTCGCCACCTAACTTTGCATGCGAAAACCTTGCGAGCTGCTGACTGAAGATTTCGACGAAGGTATCAAATACAAGGAGATATCAAGTGCAATTAATCCCAATGCGAAGAAAGGCTTGAATCTCTGTTGTGTGCTTACAGCACATTTATGGAATGCACACGGAACGAACACATACTTTTCGGAAAACAAGCTCATTAGGTACTGACCACTCACTCCTCCCACTCTAGCCCAAGCCTTTCACGAGCAACCACAGCCCAGACCCTTGTAACATACTGAGTTCTTTGCTGTTTTCTTTTACATTCACAAAGCCAGTCAAAGGCGACAGATACGACCCCTGTAAAGCGCATTCAGATGGCCTAACTACAGCTTTTGAAAGGAAGGAAGGCAGCACACTGTCCTCCTTTTTCCATGCGTAAAAGCAAGCCTTGCGGTAAATAAACAATTGCCATCAGAAGCTAAACTCGACAGTTTCAGACTAAAACAGGGATACAGGTATGTTCGTGAAATCTGGGCGCGAATCTGCTTTCACTGATATGTAAGACTTATCAGACTGTGCACTTGGTCTCATCTCCAAATTGATTACAGCTAATATGAGACGAATTTACCATTTTTGGCGGCAGGCATAATTAAAATTGCTAGTTCATTTTCACTACCACCGAGAGGCGAAGCCAGGAATTCTCCAAGGAGGAGACCGGTACAAACCTAGCCCCCACAAAACTGAAAACTCCTCGGATTTTGGTCACTTAATTCTCGAGCCGGGGAATAATTATTTATTTTCGTTTGTGGTTAGGAAAGAAACGCCACATTTTCAACCTAAAGGCCCAATTTTACAATTTCAGGCACATTTTCCACCCCACTCCCGTTCGGCTATGCCCCTGCTACCGCCGAGTATATCGCTTTCGTCTTGTATCAGGTCCAATGTTTCCTTCGCTTCTAATAATAATGATATTTCATTAACTTTGGAAAACAAACGATATCTTCTACCTGACTTTGAATATAGCAATCAATCGGTGAAATACCGCGTTTGTGCAGACCCTGCTAAACGACTTAAAATCTGTTCAAAGAAAGCCTTTAAAACCAGGGTTGTTCAGAAAGGTCTTGGTGAAAAATTGTTGTCGAAACTTGTCCGTTTACGTTTTTACAATCAGCAGTGCCCGGTGCCCTCCAGGCGTTTCGTATGGGGTGGACACTAGTTGCGCGTGACGTCAGATGCAGCCGGCTAATCACCTGTAAGCGAGTGTCGGTTGGTCAGTCGGCCGGTGCGTGTGAACGCTCGAGGGCTCGTCTCGGGAGGCCGAAGGCCTCCAGGTGATTTCCGACCGTCGTTGTTCATGGAGGGGGAGGCACCCCTTCTTTTGAATGCCGCGGCCGTGCTCTCGGACGTTTTCAGTCGCGGGTTCATGATGTGGATGGAATATTACATGTACCGATGAGTTAGGATATCGTGTACAGGATACCGCATCGCTATACCGTGTTTGATCACTGGTAACACAGCGATGGACACCAGAAACGCCCGACGCTTAGACGTCATACCTTGGTCAAAGTTGGCTTTGTTTGGCCCTTGCATGATAAATGCAGACTCCATGGACGTACCAGATAAATTGTCGACGTATTCCCGAAGTCGGAGCGCATTTTTACACTTTCAGAAAACGCGACTCCTGCCCATACCAATGAATGATTTTTTTCTTCATTTTCAGTTTTGTCTCAAATGATCAAATTTGACCTCATGTACCATTTGCTACCAGCTGTAGGTAAATCAGGGTTTCTTTTTACTGCTAACCCTTTTGGAGACACGTAGAACAGAGACACGTTTGCGACTGCCAAAAATGTCAACAGGACAGTTGGACTTATGATTACCAATAGTGGCCTTAATACTGACCTCACTGAAAAAATGTGAATGCGTTCGTCTAGTGTTTCCAGGGGTTTTCCAACTGTGCTTTTATCTTTTTCTGCAGTGTTTACAGTTCTCAAAATCTTGAGGATCCCATAGATCTGCCCCTTACTTGGCGCGGCGAAGGCGAATCCGGAGGCAGACCTGGCTAGGGTTAAATTTCTGTTTACATTTTTATGTTTTCTTTACGTAAGCAAAATAGTCTCACTGCAATGGGAACGCAAATGTTTATGTTCTGCACGCACGCACACACCCATATGCACACATACACACACACACGCACACGCACACGCACACGCACTCGCACACGCACGCGCACAAACGCATGCATGCACGCACGCACGCACGCATGCGCGTATGCACGCACTCACTCAGGCATATATATATATATATATATATATATATATATATATATCGGAAAAATGAAAATAACATATTACGCATTATTGTTATTTCGCTAAACTGTTTTATAGAGCGGATGCATTTTTATCCTGTTCTTTATGTCTGAATAAAATGCCACCAAAACAAGTCATAAATTACATACTAAACATACGTATATATATATATATATATATATATATATATATATATATATATATATATTACATATTGCATATTGCACTACATAGTTATATTGACGTCTCGTTTTTCTACCATTTGCAATCTCTGACAACTGCATTTCTTAACGTTTACAAAAATCATTCACTGCAACAGTCAAGTTATGTTGTCATGCAGTGATGTATAACACACCTTTTACTGGACATTTATGATGCACATCGTCTACATGCACATGCCTGCCTGCCGTCAGTATTTTGTCAAAGAGAGGTTGTTGTATGAGTTGTTTTGGTTGTATGTTTATGATTGGTTTTGTGTCCCTTGGGCGTACTGTTTCTAATGTTGTCAGTCTTCGGCAGTCGTGGCAATGGTCAAGTCATGATGGTATTGTCTACGGGAATTAGCGGGTGATTTTGGTGTCGAGTTGTTCTTAGTAGTGTTTTTGGGCGCCCCTGATTGTAAGTGCACTGTGAAGCACATGCTGAATGACATGGTTGTGTGAACAACATAGTGCACCTGGCAGGTAGCACATTGACATTGGACTATTTTAGTGCTCATGACACGACACTGGCCTGGTTCAGTGTGATTTATGCCACGCTGTGTTGCTTTACATGATGCGTGAAAATGTTTTTGGGGTTTTCGTAGTATGTCTAAAATTTCATCTTCTGATCTCTTTTTGTAGTTCTCCAGTTTTTATGAACAATGTTGCGAATGGCCTGCTCGTCTGTCTTCCAAGATGCTGCCATAATATTTCGATGCAGCATCTTTACATTACTGCTGGTATTCAGCATGCTTATTTTCGCTAGATGATTGTAGAGCGTTGTTAAAAAACCGCATCAAAATCAGAACTGTTATAATCGTTATCGACTAGCATTTGGTGTATACGTTCCAGTTCACAATGGAGCAGATGCCATGTCGAACAGTTTCTGAATGCCTGTCTGATGCACAACAGTACCACTCTCACTTTGTACGAGTCCGTACAATCATCTTTTCCATTCATGCGTCTACCCAGGTCAGTGGGTTTTGAACACACATCGGATACAAAATCGACGCCGCTGATATCGATCACAAGGTCCGGAAAGGCAGTTTCTGACTCATGCTCATGTCCACAATGAAGTTCAGTCCCGATTGCTCAATCAACTTCTTGCACAATACGTCGAAGAGCTTCCCATTGTCATCTACAGAAATGTCATCAACGTATCGGTAATGCATGCACGGCCTGTTATCAGCTCTCTGAAGTACCTTACCTACAACAGCACACATATATACCTGAGCAAAAAGCACTCCCAACGTGTGCGTAGCAAAATGTTTTTTATGCTGAACATGCCTGAGCAAAAAGCACAACCCAACAAACACCCCATAGGAAAACCATCGGTGTAAACGTACATTTTCCCCTGTGGGTGTCGGCGTGGGGCCTCTGTCGTCCAAACACTTTTGGTAACATCTTGTTCAAACATAAAGAACAAGATAAAAAATGCATCCGCTGTATGGAACAACTCAACAAAGAACCCTTATTGCGGAATATGCTGTCGTTTTCAGTAATACATAAGCAAAAGAAAATCTGCCCCGAAATATTCTGATATGTATATACATAACTGTAACTATATATATATATATATATATATATATATATATATATATATATATATATATATCAGAATATTTCGGGGCAGATTTTCTTTTGCTTATGTATTATTGGAAAAAATATATATCTATACATACATAAGATACGAAAACCATTGAGGGAAACAACCGTATGGACCACCATAACGAGCAAAAAGCAGGAACATGTGACGATTGTGTGTCTTACACAAAGAAATGTGCACGCCGCAATCCACTGCTGAGAAAGAGGTACATTTCCCAGTACTGGCCAGATTCGTCATATGTTTCTCACGCATATTGCCTCCTTCAGAAATGTTTTATGGTGGTCATGACGTCATTAAACGTTACCAGGCGTAATTTAAACATTTAAAAATGTTTCTTTTCATGAAGAGCGATCACCTGCAGTTCATTTATCCGAGAATCAAAGCCGATTTTGATTGTTGTGGCATGGCTTGACCCGATCGACAGCATGAGTGGTAGAAATGATACAGCAAATATCTATTATTTTTATTGCAAAATGTTCCAGCATATGGCGTCTACCACGACGCCTATCATTTTTATTTTCAAATCACCATTAGAGGCGGGATGCGACGTCGTCCCGAAGGCAGTGTTAGCAAGAAAACTCTAGAACGATGGTTAATTCGCCGAATCGGACATTTCTGATTCATCAGCCTGGTTATAAAAAAGGAAAACCGTCATAACGCGGTATGATTGAAAAGTCACATGTTAACCACAGGGCTTCACACTGATGTGCACAGAGGGAGAAAAAGGAAGAAGCGCAATCGACTCATCTGAGACTGTTGGGCGTCAGTAAGATGAGCGAGGGAGGATACTTTGGCTAGCCGCGCTACAGGGGTGCCCATTATCCGCGGGTGGCCGGGCGCGGCGTCCGGCGAGCCATCAGCCGGTGTTACGTCGGAGCGGGCCGGGCCGCCTGCGCCAGTCCGGCGCGACGCCGCAGCACATTCCGCGTGCCGGAGCATCGTCCTCGGCCCGGGGACGTGACGTCACGCGAGACCACTTCCTGAGTCGTGGCACCTCCGTCCCGCCGCGAGATCAAACAGTTCTTCTCCCAGGTCCACCTAACGGACTGACCCCGGAAATAACATCCTGAACTCGGCCCGCCTCGCCCGCGGCGGACGCCCGCTCAGGCCGCCAGTCTCTCTCTCTCTCTCTCTCTCTCTCTCTCTCTCTCTCTCTCTCTCTCTCTCTCCCACTCTCTCTTTTTCTTTTCTCTTCGCTGTCTATATATCTATCTATCCACCTATCTATCCATCTATCTATCGCTCTCCCTTTCTCTTCCTCCCGCTCTGTCTCCCAGTCTCCGCCTTTCTTTCTCTCATTCTCCTTCTCCTCTCTCCCGCTTCCGTTTCTTTCCATTGCCCTTTCCTCATCTCTGCCTCCCACAGAAAACAGGGATAGGGAGGGACAGATACATACCCCGTCTCCACAACTGATCGGCACGGTACCCTGGAAGTGCCTCTGCGGTGGCCGTTCCGTCCGGAGTCGCTGCTTGCAGTCGGTGACGCGGTAATGCGAGAGTAGACCGATGTGGGCCACCGGGAGATCGGTGAACCCTGACCTGACCTCTGCCTGCCGACCGGCGGCCAGCCGGCCATTGCTGACGCTCCAGCCATGCAGCAAGCAGTCAGTCATCAGCCGGCTTAGACGTGGGACGGTAGTCGGCAAGAGACCAATGGTAACGGAAAACCAAAGTAACCAGATTTTATTTAGCATGAAGACTGGCTGGGGAAAACAACGACTGCACCAACTTAGCCTTCAGTTCTTTGGTCATATTGTGGAATTCTGTCGGTGCTGATAACACCTTCGCCTGAGATATCTCAGTTTTAGGTATCAGTTTTAGGCAAACCAGAAGTCAAGCAAAACCTCGTGATCTGAACTAACGTTTTATGTGCGGGAAATTGGCCACAAAACGTCAGGGATGTCTTCAGAAGAACAAGCATACCGGTAAATGGCCGATTTTTTTCCATGACATGCTGTGCTTCAAGTACGCACTTTGACTGTAACATTCGCATCTAAGGCATGTTTGAAAGTTTTTTTGTGTGTGTAAGGGGGGGGGGCAATGGCAGATTCAGGGTCCCGGACATGGTGGGCAGTTGTCTACAAATTTTGTTTTATGTTTCGCAAACTTAACACGAAAACTCAACTTATGCCATGTCTATGACGGTCGTTACGAGGCTGCCATGTTTTTGTGCATCTGTCACCTAGGTAAGCTATTAACCCCGGGAAGGGGGCCCCGGACGACGAATGGTATATATTCCTATGTATAAGATGGTACAGTTACTTGCAGTTATACTGAACAGCCGTCCTATATAATATGTCGCAGTTACTTGCAGTAACTTGTAGCAAAGCAGGGACAGTTTAGGATTCGTCCAGGCAACGGAAGCAAGGTTTTATTTTTAAAATAACAATATTTTCTGTAACCTGTAACCTATGTAACGTATGGCGTGTCCTTCACCAACCGTTTTGCGCATAAAATCCCAGTGGAAAATCAAGACTATACCTACATTGGAGACTATACGGCTTTGTCAGTACTGGTGTCGTCTGGACTTGTCGACAGTGGCACACGTGACTATTGAAACACGGAGCGTTGTGACTGAAGCGTGGCAATGACGAAAAAGTGCAGAGAATAATTCAGAGACGGAAGTTACCGATATACAGGGGCAAGACGTTTCACTTTTTTGGCGGAAGAGGGGGTAGGGAGCACCTGCTTGCCACCGTTTTCTTTTGCTGCATACCCATGACATATTTGTTCTCCGGTGGTCATGGATAAAAGCATCACGGATGTGAACGCTGCGTGCATTTCCCCCACGTAGCAGTTTTTGGATCTGGTATTTTTTTCAGGAAAAACGTTTAAAAATGGACAGAAAATGGCTGAATCTGAAAATACAGGGGCTGAAATCCGAGGACTTTTCAGTCGTTGGGGTGGATAATTGGTTGTTTTGGATTGCCCCCCATTAAAAACGAAAAGTTCCGCCTCCGTCTAAAAGCCAGCGACACTTTCCAAGTCAGTTGGAAATGCCAAGATAGTCCCTATACAGAAAAAGAAGACTGACGGAGATGACCAGAAAATGATCGGTCAGTTTTCCTTCTGCCTACTCAATGAAAAAAAAATCCGAAAAATGTGTCTATTGGTTTCCTCAACGCCACACACAACCAAGCGATCGACAGCATGGCTTTGTTGAGCAGATCGTTGCAAACTGCAAACAGCATGCACATCGTTCGTACGACATCAACGTAACCTGCCTGACATCCGAAACCTTGTTCGTGATCTTAGAAGAAGCCCAAAGCGATGTTATTTACATGAACTACTCTGCAGCCTTTTAGAGTGTGAACGATAAGTTTTTCCACGAATTACGACACACTTACAACATTTCGGGCACTTCTATACAATGGTTTCCTTCTTTTCTTACGAACAGAAAACAGAGTAGTGGTAAAAAGATCAAAGCTCCGACTGGGCAAAAGTGCTTTCTGTCATTCCAGAAGGAAGCCAACTTTCTGTCCTACTTTTGCGCCGTTTGTAAACGGCCTTCCTTCAGAAATAAAGTCGAGATGTCTACTTTTTGCAGACGACGTCAAATCTTTTTGTAACGTCACTGATTTACACGACTGTCTGCTACTTCAGACCAGCTTAAAAAGCGTCCATCATTGACCCACAAACTAAAAGCTAAAACTCTACCCATCCAAACGTAAATCCTACACCGTCGCTATAAAACGAAATCACATTCGACAGAAACATGCAACAGACAACGGAGCACTGGAGCACATCACTTGCATCAGGGACCCTGACATCCTTCCTGATTCAAAACTTACTTTTCGAGATCAGACCATTTTCATACTATCCCAAGGAAAAGGCCCCTGAGTCTTCTCATTCGATCTTTCTAAACTGGTTCTCGCCCTGTGGGAATGTAGAGTTGTCTCTTGCTCTCGGCCTGCTTGTTCTCGTCCTGTGTCCTGATACCGAGGGATGCATCGGATATCCGTTCGGATATTCGGCCGGACATTTGAGATTATCTGGAATTCGGTGTCCGGAGGGACATTTCTGTGATCAGGCCGGACAGTGCCGGATATTTACTCCCCCGGTGTACGAATCAAGACGTTGTTCTGACATCTACCTAACGTAAAACCGCTTCAGGAGCAATATGCCTTGGTTTATTCAACTGTCGATGTAAATGACACTTGCAATGTCTGTCTGGAGCACTACTTTTTCTTCTTAATTCGGGACGGTTGAGACATATTTTACAAGGGTGGGATTCAAGCTCAAAGATGTGAAACAATAGCCAGCATATGCTCAGCAAACCATTTTGTGGTGTATTATCTGTCTGTTTTCCACGCATTTGAGGCAGAAATGATTCACAAACATTAAACACTTTTTTACTTAATATCCTTTGAGTTTTCAGATCTTTCGTTTCTTTATCAGATGTCTTTTTGTTTCTTTGTTCAATAAAAAACAGAAAATGGGAATAGGTAAGCATAATATCCGGTATCCGACCGGATCACAGAAACCCCGATCCGGTGCATCCTAACTGGTCTGTTTCCTTGTTTTGTACTAATCGCTTGGGTCATGAATGGGTGAATGCCTTTTTATCTTAGTAAATGACTAGAGAAATCAGTCCAGCCAGCATTTGAACTTTGAGACTCAAGCCCACCAGATGGCATCACTGTTTTCTTCATTTCTGCGGATTTCGTGGGATTTTCATACGCGCATGTTATGAGGGATTTTGGTCTCAGCTGGCTTTGTGCTGTCGCCCCCTTATCGCATTTCACCCCACCTTTCTGAAAATTCTGGATCCTTATTATGATGCGTGATGCCTTCAAGTTGCTCTCCATGTTTACAGCAAATCCGGACGTGCCATAATAACACAGTCATTAACCTTCGCTCTGCTGGGGTAAACCTCGGCTCTCGAGAACTCCTCAGGTTTTGTAAATTTAAGGCAAAAACAAGAAAAGCTAGAGGCGTGAAATTTGTATAAGCTGGCAGTACATCATTTTTACATTTGATAAAATCTGAAAATCAGGTCATGTCAGGCCAATGGCCTATTTAACAGCATATGTCGAAAAAGGCTGAAGTGTACACCAGTATACTGTGAAGTAGAGAGCGCTACCCGAACTCC
Organism: Capitulum mitella; assembly: GCA_030062745.1. Lineage (NCBI taxonomy): Eukaryota > Metazoa > Arthropoda > Thecostraca > Pollicipedomorpha > Pollicipedidae > Capitulum > Capitulum mitella. Next base: position 15,721,413 of record CP099842.1, read on the forward strand.
CAACTCATTCTATATAATATTTGTATTCTTATTGGTTCGGAAAATCGTTTGACTTCACCATCTCAGTTCAGCTACACTGAGATGCCGTATTAGGCCATCCTGCCAGAAATGACTACATTACACATACACATGGAAATAACTACAGACAGGAGACATTTTGAATGAAAAGAGGGATACCAATTGTCTGTAACGCCAGGGATATTGTTCGACGTAAATGTTAGTGGGGAGGGGGTGGCATTTGTTTTCGAAGTTTTCAGTTTTTAGCGAGAGGTCAAATCATGAGGTTGCGCAAAACAACCCGAGTGAAAACTTGTTTGGAAAAATAGTTATATTTAGAGGTTCCTCACAGGTCTGAAAACTTCGGCACTCTGAAATATTTTGCAAATGAATTCCATTTACGTAACATGACCTGGCTTCTTTATTGTTTTAAGTTACATTTCATACATGCATACAAGCGAATGGTGGCCTACTGTGTCGTTTTAAAGCAAACAAGCAACTAAATGGTCGATGCATATGATGACGTCGAGCCCAAGGTTCCCCAATGGAGTCCTTAATCCGTACTTACTGTTAACGATGAAATATTTCGGGACACTGTCAATGTCCACTAACCTACAAACACTAACACGCATCCCTCCTTCCCAGTACCAATAACGGCAATTTCAACAAGATCAGGGACCAAAATGCACATACTTGGAATGGTGGAGGAGACCATCACCGGTTCAAAACTGCCGTCGAAGCGCCAGGCACTCGGATTCTTTCTTCATCATCACTTGGACAACAAAAAGAACAAAAAGGAGGCGGCAGCAGAGACGATCAGGGAAGTTGCTACCTTCTGGACTTGGACGAACATTCCGATGCAGAAAGAACACCGCAAGAAGGTGCTGAAGCTCTTCAACAAATGGACAGGGTTGAAGAAGAACAGCGAAAGGCCGTCAAAGACGCAAGCCGCAGCCGAAGAGGCGTTCCGGGAGACGTTGGGGGACCTATTCGACATCGCTCATGCCGATGCCCTGAAGCTGATCAAGATTAAGGAGGACCGTGCGCTCCTCCGTGCTCATCACGAGAAGAGATGCCGGGTACCGTGGTGGGAACCGACACCTTGCTCGCTGCGCAACCAGAACGAAAAAAAAACATTAAGGTAAGTTAAGTAAAAAAAAAAAAACACTAAGGCTGGTATCATAAACTTCCCACAAACGGAGGATACCCAATACAACAAGTCGCGCTCTCTGATGGATTGCATCTTGCGACTGGTTGCCTAAATCTTGCTTGTCCTGGATGGTGTTTGTGATCTTGCGCCCCACCGTAAAATTTGGCGCCTCTAGGCATCAGCGGTCCCCAGACCAAAGATCCGTTTCGACCTGAATCCATCGAAATTGATCGTCCAACTTCCCGTCAGCTTTTCCATGCCATCATCACACCAAACTGTGCCGTTTGAGTTGTGGCAATTGGCCCATAAGAAACACATGGGTTTAAAAGAGGCGCATGCGCGCTGCACGTGACCCGTTGCACCTTGCTTTTCATATGGGGTACCGTTGGATATATAGCTTTGGTACTGGTCTATCTATCCACCAAAGTTCAGCCACCTACGTCACTGTTTCCGGCACTCGGAGGCTTTCGAGTCTAAATCGATACACATGCCTGTGGATCGGCACATGGACCGCACATCCAACTGCAAAAGCACACACATGTAGGTGGGGTTCATATTGTGAGAGCGTCAGAAGCACCCGCTGTCTGACATGTACTCGTCATTCCCTGAATTCTGCAAAGGCCGGCTCACGCCACGTGACACGTGTCTCACGCCGCGAATCGCCGCGAAGCCTAAACCATAGTTTGTCTGACGAATCGGCGCACCCGATGGTACAACTAAAGTCGCGGTCGGTTGGCGCGTTCGGGCGCTAGGTGCCCCGAAACTTTAACACATACACACACGCTTTGATACACAAACACCTCGATCTCAGCCTTTCTGAGGGACTACCATGTACGAAATCTCACTCGCGAAAAGCGTGCAAAGCTCGCTTTCATCTCCTTCGATTTTGAACTAGCATGCTGATAATTAGGTTTAATACAGCGCTTCGCTCTTGAACTAGCATGCTCTTATTTAATTTCCTGTTCGTATGTCGTTTGAAATCGTATACTATTTATTCTTAAAAATGTCCGATGTCCGAAGGCAACGTCGAATATACTGTAGCCGTTTGACACTTGACGTTTATATGATACTGATGAGTAATCCCAAAGACCACACGAACGAAAATAAATCAGTTATACAAGTTCTCGTGAAGTTAAAAAAGTAGCTAATTACCAGTCCGCTGTAACCCATCAAGCAGTGCATTATAACGAGCTCAACAGAAAAGTAATTTAAAGTAACAAAACAGCTCAACAAATTATTAAGTGCCAGACAACCGTGACCTATAAGAAGCACTGCATGATTAACAATCTGCTTGCTAAGTTTGCATATATATGCATATAAATGCTTCAGCAGTAGGTTTCCATTTTTAAAGATTTTGTTAAAACCATTGCAGTCTCAGTGGTTTTTAAAAAAACCACGCAGAGGCTGCGTGGATTGTTACATTTTTATTACACTGTTACACTTTTGTTACACTGTTTGGCACACTTTTCAAGCTGTCAAGCTGTCCCTTTTAGTGAATTGCTGAGAAGGGAAATTACATGTACAAAGTATTACATCTCCAATGGGCAATGTTTCCATTACACTGCTCGTCTTCAAAATAACATTTCTTGCATCGTTTTTGTACTTCAAATTCAATCATCGCATCATGAAGAAACACTGGTTTCTCGCGGACGGAAAAGCTACACTCAGGTTAAGTCACAATATGATGCAACTGCCTGTTACCGTTACTGAGGCACTCGTGACGTTCATTCACCTTGAGAACGGAGACCAATCTCCCCTTTTCTTGGCTTCAGGCAACGCGAACGCTGGACGGATGGCGAGTGAGTCCTGAATAATAATATATATGCATTATATATATATATATATATATATATATATATATATATATATGCATTATATATATGCATTATAACACATAAATAATATATGCACTATGTTACATGCACCAGGGTGACTATAATTAGATACTCGACCGCTGACGGAGGGTGCTGACGGCCGGCCGGCGAGTCTGGGACCGGCGCTGCCGGCCGGTGACAACGGCCGCCGTCCCGTTCCGGCCGCCGGCTGACGGTGCCTCGGTGGGGAGACGCGCAGCAGTGACACAGTTACCTGGATGTGGCCGCCACGCGTCGACGTCACGCGCAGCGATGAGACGCGCGTCCGGCGCGGTAACGGGCTCCAGAGGCGTCACCCGGCGCGGCGCGGCAGAGCGCGCTCCACGCGCCCATCCTAGGGAGCCCAGGGACATCGGCATGCTCTGAATGCGCCACCAGGTCATGCTCGCAACTGCTGACCTACAGTGATTAGCTCCCAGTTTGGGGAGAAACATCTTGACAGTTATGAAACGTGTGTTTGATTGCAGTTTTACTATCAGGAGGGGTATGTTGTGCGTCTGTGCAACCATATTGGTGCTGGCGGGGACGTGAGGTCGACCAAGGGGGTGACACACCATAGTCTCAGATTGTGAGGAAATTTTGTTCGTGGATAGTCTGTGGCTAAAAATATCATGTTAAATGTTATGTTGTGTTAAACCTAGCAATAATCCTTCGTTAAATGTTTATTATTTTAGCAGCCAATGGCCACATTTTCCCAAACTGGATGTCGTTGTGATGATGACGAAATACTGCGACGTTCTGCTATTCGCATTTTCCAAAATGTGGTTTGGTTTTCATATGACCCTGGAACCTATTTCAAGGCCAAATTTTAAGGGTATGGCCAGTGATTCTGATTAAAACTGCAAGCAGATAAAATGTTCTCCAGAAGATTCCAATTGATTTTAATCCAGAAAAGTTCCCCATTTTTATGTTAAACACTACAAATACACGTGTAATTCTTGACATTGCCGTCCGTTACCGGCGGAAAACGGGATTAAAAAGTCTACGTATAAATAGTTTATGGCATGTATGTGAGCTTGTCACATAATGCAGTTATGAGTAAACTTTGAATAGAAACATGGGTACAAAAATGAGTGCCGTTTACGACGGAATCGACCGCAGCTCAGGGCCTCGTCCAACATGTTGACTGGGGCGCGGCTCAGCCCCCGCAGTGGAATCGTCAGCCCCCCAGTCATGGCAAAACTGGGCAACTGGGTGGTAACTGGAATGCTCGAAGTCATAAAATCTAATTCAGGGTTTTCTGTGGAGACGTAGCATTTTTTTGCAGATGCAGAGTCATGCAAAAATGCCTTGTCCATCCATTTTCCGGCGACTCTTGGATCTCTAGTGTTAGTCTAGTGTTAGTGTTTATCAACACAGAGTTATGCACGCTAATACAATGAATAGGTAAAATAAATATGGAAATTAGTACAATAAATACAGGGTTTTCTGTGGAGACTTAACATTCCTCCAAGTGTGTAGCCCCTGCTTCGTCTTTCAGCTTTTAGTAAGCCTGAATAGCCAGCGGTAGTGTAAGAAAATGACATACGCTGACAGCATTTTTTTGTGCTGCGATAAGACCAGAAAGGAAAAAGCCCAAAACAATGCAGTCGGAACATGAAAGGAAGAGGACAGTGCGTTAAAGGCACAGAAAAAACGGGCTCTGGAGAAAACCATAATTATCTTTTATGGAGCCGTACATCGGAAACCAGTACTGCCCTATTTCAAAGTGATCTGCTTTCGAAGAATTCATATTTTTAGACCCTGCATTTTCGTCTTGAAAACGGTCGTTTTTCGGGACTGCTTACTTTCGCATGGTAAGTAGACTCCACTCGTTTTAATCACAACAATCATTACACTAAAGCTTACTGAAACGCAAGATGACCTGATATTTGACCCCACATGGCCTATAGCACTTCTTGGTGCAATTTTCAAGTCGTAATGGCCCCAGATCAGGCATTTTCTTAGAAGTGGAACAAAATTCGTTGAGATACGTCGTTCGATTACAGGGTATAACACTGTATGGTATCAAATGGAAAATGTTGCAACCGAGCAAGCGAACGAACACAAAACATCGAGGAAGATACATAACGGCGGGCATAAATCTAGAACAGGAAAATATGAAATGTCAGATATCGATCTCGCAGTTAATGTAGAATAGTAATCATTTCATCGAACAAAACGTGAAGTAAAAAAAAAACATCCAACGCAAAATATTCAACAAAAATATTGAGGCAGCATCAGTATCAATCGGATGTGGACTAAATGACAAATGATTGAATGACAAAAGATTGGGGCAGGGATGAATAACGCAACGGATAAATATTTCATTTAAAAATATCGCGCGACGTCTAATAGCGCAACACAGTGGTACAGGTACTGACTTCTCCCGAAAACTGTTAGGGGGAATTCCAGCAAGAACATCGTGAAAGCTTTCCAGGGTTTACACATAATCTCCGAAGTGTCTTCGCTATTTAGCTAAAAATATATTCCGGTTGTTCCAAGGGGTTACTGACCTGAACCGACATGACAAATATCCTGGTTAAGCCACTGAACCTGTTGGTGTGGCTGAAAAAATACTGACATTTTGCGTCAGATAGTATGCAGGGTTCGGGGACTGGGCGTCCAAAAATTCCCCTTCCTTCTCTCCCAGCGGTCTTTTGAGGATATTCTGTGATTCCTGTTGTCAGGGCTCTTCCAACTGGTAACAACGCATGACAGTGGGCTGCAAAATGTTTCCCCCAGCGTCTCAGATACGAGAACCGTGGAATATACCACGGGTCCCCGGTGATGACCCGCGCCGATTACAGCACCTCCAAAAACAGTCACGTTTTGGGAGAAGGAACGGGAAAATCTCGAACAACCGGGACTTGAATTCCGTCCGCGATCTTGACAAATGGAAGTCTTGACCACGTTACCATCAGGTTCATGTCCTGGTATAATCTTCATTGTTCGAGATATTAAGGTGTCATTTATTGTTCCACTCCATATTTTGCAATACGAAAGCTAATCATTCTATGCCCGCCCATTTACTGATACTCCGATTACCTGATATGATGATACGAAGTACCACCTCGCGATATTTTGTCATTCAATTTCTACCGTTTTGATGTTGATCGAAGTCCATGTTTTTCCATTCCTATACCTTTCGTCGGTTATTTGTTCATCCTTCATTTGGTGCCGCAATATTTTTCCATTCCGACAAATATTGCTCCTCGACATATGTCGCATTTGTTATTTTGTTCTTCGATGTTTTTCCCGTTTGATGTTAGTCTCTGTCGCCATTTGTCTTGTTCGATGTTTTGCTTCTGACACTCCGTTCTCAACATTTTTGCATTTGATATTCCTCCATATGGCATTTTGTGGGGTAACCGTGTCGTCTCTAGTTTTCAAGGCAAGCGTAGGCTGGAAACCAATGATACGTGGTAGCGTTGGTTTCTAGCATTGGTTTAAATCGAGTTTTGGTCTGCCAAGAACCTTATCTTGTCAAGTGCCTCAAGATATTAATCTTCAAATTTCTAGAAAAGGTTGCTTGAATAACCTGCGGATAAGCAAAGTTTTGGTCATTTTCTACAAACCTTATTTTCTGTGTGTTTGCTTCTTATAAATTTGCTTTTCGGACGTTGAGGAATATAGCGCAGCATCAAGCGCATCAATGGAAAAATCTGGCTGACCTCAGTACATTGGAGATCAGGCCAAGATCAAAGCTGTTTTCCTTTTTTTTCATCCCGCTTCTGAATTAATTTTAAGCATTTGAATAGCATTTTATAGTTTTATGGGATGAATTGCTTTTCCACCCAAAATAGCCCTGATGTGTACCACTTTCACACACTCAAGGGGCCAAGGCCATTTGAAATCACTCAAAGTCATCTCTAATCAAGGACCTCTTCGAGCAGGCACGTAGCCAAGAGGGGCCATGTGTGCTATGCCCTTCCCCCCGAAACAAGCGGTTTACACTAGATATTTAGCGATTTCGTAAGAACAAGGAATAATGATTATATACATGCTACAAAAGCAAACATTATATGCTTTCCCTGTGCGTTAAATATGGGTTAATTCCATCAAGTTGTTGCTTTCACCTGTAAATTTTGTCATACGCCAGTGGCATATGACGACATTAGTCAACTGCCTTCCCATCCTGAGGAAAATCCTGGCTACGTGGCTGTATTTGAACTCGAAAAGGTTTGGGTAGGAAGCTGAAAAGACACGGAAATACCTGTTGTGTTTTGGCATATTTTGGCACATAAATATACACATTAGGGAGTGGTGGTGTGCGCTCCAAGCCCTGTTCAATACAAGAAATTTGCATCAAATACGGCGCTGTCATGCCTTCTTGCAAATAGGTTTATAACTATGCTTTGTGAAGCAAAGAACGCAGTATGCTACTTGTCTCTTCCTCAGCTGCTAGCACGACCGGTATGACAGGATGGAACAGCAGGCAGACTGCGCCTGCTCCTGCATGACGCGGGCGGAAGAGCACGTTGTAAAACCGTAAACTCTTATTTGCGAATAACAGTGACATTTTTTAGCATACGTGATTTATTTTGCATGATGTCAGCTGTAATTTAAAGCCCTATCCAACGGTGCTGTTGTTCCCTACGGCTTACGGTCCGCGAGTCAGAGGGGAGGGGGGAAGTTCAAACACATCCGTGGTAAGGGAAAGGTGGACCTGACCTCTGGTGCGGGCGGGTTAAAAGAAGCATAAAATCTTCCCAAATGCTCCAGTCGACAGTCTTGACAAATCTCGTACGTCAAAACAGAAGTAATCAAGCGAAACTGCAAGGTGTGATCAGTTGAACGCAGTCAGCTGATTGCACTTTTGGCCAAGTCCGCCGAGGTATGACGTCATCAAAATCTGGATGGCGTCATTCCGTTCGCCCGTCGAGTGCGCGTGGGTCGAGTCTACGACAAATTACAGCTCTAAGTCTAGGTCCAAGTCTGAGCTACAGTGCATGACTGTCATCGCGATGCACTTCCCTGTGATGTGTCACGTGGGTCAAGACCATATGGCATGGTCATCTATCTTGGAAGAAACATAACTGCATTTTCGCAGCGGCCGACAGATGACGCTAAATATAATGAGGTTTCGGAATGTGCGGCATATAATGTACGGAACAATGGCATCTGATGCTCCGAATCATTCTTCCAAATCGTTCATGCTACTTTTTGCCGGCACAGGACGGAAATCCTCGACATGGACGTTTTCAGTGGAAACATCTTTTCTTTAACGTGCAATGTGTAATTTTAAAAACAAAATTGGCAAACCTTTCTCGATTTAAAACAGATTAGAATCCTTTGGAGAGCATTTTACCCGCCGAAAGTTTCAATCGGTACCACTGGCCACACCCTCAGAATAAGACTTTGAAAATAGGTTCCAAGGTGAAGTAAAAAAGAAGAGGTATTTTGGAAAATGCAAAGAACAGAAAGATGTAATATTTCGTCTTCATCGCATCTATACCCACTTTTTGAAAATGTGAACATTGTTTACCGAAATAATGCACAATTCACTAAGAATCTGGCCAAAAATCATCAGCTCTAACACAAAACCGCTTATCGGACCGAGCTGAGAAGCGGAAATATGAAATCTCAGCCACAGATTACCCACCGGACCAAAGTTCTTCACGGTTCGAGACTATGGTATCTTAATTTTGGTAGGTGCTTGGTCGAACTGTCCTGGAACGCCCCAGGAACAAAAATAGCAATGTTCTTTGTTAGATAGCAGAGTGGTCACTAAACAGCAAGGTTCCTCTGATATTTGCTTTTTTAAGTCCTATTGTCAACCAAAGGAGGCCGATCGCCCACCACCCTTGGCCCTCCCTCGCCCCCTCCCTTCTTCCTCTTTTTTCTTTTTCTCATTGGGACCTTTTCTCCGGAGCTAAGACCCAATTGTTTGCGCCATCGCGCTGAAATTCCATGTCTTCCTTCGTACCCTTTTACAAACTGCACCAAAGATTCGGACGATGTACATGGACCAGGACCGGCTCCGAACGATTTTTTTTTGTATGCATGTCAGGCCATTTTGCGGTTGTTTCAGACATATGATGACGTCTTTAGATATCGGCGCTGTAAGGCAATATTTGTTAATACTGTTATGTTCTATTAACGCAGAGTCGTTACTCACGCATGATATGTTAGCGGACTGGCAAGGTGCTTGCTTCTCATACAAGTGAGATGGGTTCGATTCCCGGCTACAGATGCGGCATTTTCTTTGCTTGCATACGCTTTTTCTTCCCGCGCTTGTTCCTTTCCCTCATTGGTCGGCTAATCCCTTACCGCGTGATCCTAACCTGCCCTCAGTAGCGGGTCGGCGAGCGACGGGAAGTCGGCCTCCCGACTCGCTCCCGTGCGCGCTGGCTCAGGGCTACTCTCTGAGGCGCACTCCTTGTCCTCCCCATTCTTCCCGTGCGCGCTGGCTCAGGGCTACTCTCTGAGGCGCATTTCTTTTCCTTCCTGACATCTCCTCGCACACTCTTCTCTCATTTTGTCTCCTTGCGACGGCGAATCTGGCGAAGACATGTAAGTCACAGATCTGTTCGTGGTAAGCCGGGTTGCTCCGTCGTTAGCTGTATTTCTGTTGGTCTTGTCAATTGAGGACAATTACTAGCAGGCTTGTTTCTGGGATCCAGAAGGTGTTCTCGGATTGCTTCTTGATAAGGTTCTGAGGCGGACGGCGACGGTGGAGCGTAAGAATACCATGATTTCAGTGCACTGCACTTATGACACCTGACCAACCACATAGTCTGCAGAACGTCTTGAGACTGTAAAGCGCAGGTGCAGAGACATCCCAAGAGGTAATGCGAAGCCATGTGTAGATGGATTCTGAGTGCTGAAAACCATGTAAAGGTTGTGAAATAAACGTCGTTTACATTGATATAAAAACCACATGTCACTGGGTGAACATACGCAAAGATTACGAGGGAACTTCGGTACATCAAGTCTGGAGGCAGGCTTCAATCTACATGTGCCAATGGCTTACATCCCTCATTTCAACCCAATAATAATGCTTATGAAAAGCATATATTAAAGAGACATAAACATGCACTGGCAAGGAGGCATTCTGGGAGGGGAAAAGAAAATAAGGAAGATTGTTAGGTTTTGAGTATAAATCGTTTCCACTTTCTGGAGGCTTAAGTCATCCCGGGATTTGGCTTCTTGAGCCCGCCATTGATGAATTCCTGACAAACTGTAACTATCGTATCTAGTCATAGTGTTGAAGATGGTTTAGTCAGCCAGGCAAAAGTGAATGAAAATAGCCCAAATGTTTGCATATAATTCGTTCTCCTCATGCTCAGCGCCCTGAATCTGCCACTGCCCATTTTTATATTCAAAGTTATGTCGTGGTGCAATGTATGTGGAGCACGCGATGACAAGGGTTTCGCTCGAACGTTGAAATGACCCGTCAGCAAATGCTGAGCACAAAGCTCAACCATCAGCGCAATGTTCCATCGGCTTGCTGTTTTCGGTGCATATCCCTCTCCTGAGGTTCAGACCACGTTACCTGGATATTGCATGGATGGATATTGGGCACGGACGGATGTTGAATACTTGGATTTGTGGCCCGTCATGACGTCACTGACTGAACAGTTCTCAGTCACACAACATGATGGCCGACGATTACGCACTGAGACACTCGGACTGTGCGTGGAGAATGCTCTGGATAAGTAGATTAGAAACAGGAAAGTTATAAACCATCACAGAAGAAGCCTAGCCTCCTTGGGAAAAAAGGCGGAATCCCCTTAATCAGAAGACTCGATTTGACTTACTGCTCAACTAGGTAGAAACGGAGATACGTCAGGGCCACTGTCACGCATAAGCTCGAACAGAAGGTCCGGTATTGCCCAACGAGTTTGGACAAGTTCCGGCCGACATGAACGTGTTGCCGGCTTGTGCGAAGCCTGTCATTTGTCGTCGGTTGGCCGGGCGCCGACATCGACTGACGGAGCCTGCGAGCAGCTGTGCTGGCGGGCGTAGCTCGGTCTAACGTTCCGGCCGGCTGGCACCGTCCCCCGTGCCGCGCCGCGTCAGTCCCACCCAAACGGCCTTCACTGGTCCAGCCGCAACTCACCAATGCCAGGCTGCCTTCCGCGGCGCCGCTCGCTAATCCCCTGACCGGACCACCGAGAAATCCTGGACTGGCAACCGCACGCTTCCTCATGGCCGGCTTCCGCTTCCACACAAAATCAGTATGTGTCCACCAGTTACAACCCGCCCGTCCTGGAGTGCAGGCACTGGGCGCCGCTGCTTCGTCGTAATGTGCATTTTCTCATTTATCAGGTTTGCAAGCTCGCCTGGCCCGCAAGCTGAATCTGAAACTCCGAGGCTGCCCACATACCACTTCCTCCATGAAAGGTCTACGCAGGCACGGAACACAAACATTAAAAAAACAATCGCAAAATGAAAATCTAGGGTATCCATATCCTGGACAGAGCAGGTACGGTCTTATCCTTCTCCAAACGAGGGAGTGGTTGCCATCTCCCGCCACGGCATGATGTTTTTCTTAGACTGCCAATAAACGGCCTTCAACAATAAGATGACGTTTACAACTGCAGCTGACCTGATGACCTTTCCTGATCTTCCCCTCAGAATCATGACCAGTTCGTCAGGTTACCCAGTTATGACGTTGTTCCCGAGGGCATGCTAGTCCTTTTTTTGTCGTTGCAAATCTGAGCCGCAGTTTAGCTTCTTCTTCAAGAGCCTGAAGATATACGAGGTCAGCTTTCCGTACAGAACTGTTTGAACATACGCTTTACAACACGTGGGGTCTGAGGGGCCACTGACTATTCAGATGTCGACTGAGGGCACTGGTCTCGCGTAGGAGGACACGTATGCTTAAAATGACAGAAATGGTCGTAGATAATTTTCGCCGGTAATTCCACGGATGAAAATGCCTTTTTATCCTTCTTGAGGTCAACGTCATAGTCATGTACTGGGTATGGCGTCACATTTGGCTTTTCATACATGCCAGTCAAACACTAAAAAACGGAAACCGTCATACCTCAACACGCACACATTCAGACTCATGATGCAAGAATATAACCCGGGTCTCATGCGTTGTTTCAATAATAAAAAGGCGAGTAACGCCGTATCAAAAATTCTTGAGATTTGTGCAGGCGAGAGTAGATTCATTCGATTCATTAAAGAAAGGTGTTAGAAATACGTACGTCACTGTAAAGCAGCTGTCGTCTGCCGACCGCGGTTCGTGTTTTTGGAAGGCTAAACATCTGTGCGTTGCGCGTCGCATGGCCCTGCACTCTCCTCCTCTTGCCCGTTTCGTAGTTTGTCCAGCTCAGACGTCATAAAGATAAACGGTGGAGGTTCCAGCACATCTCGCCGGTTCTTAATACGCACGAACGGCGGGCGGCACGGCGACCAGTCTGACCAGTCTGGTCGGTTTGTCACGCCTTGCGTCACTAACAAGCGCCGATCGGCCCTCTGAGCGGCACGGCAGCCCGTTTCGTAAACTATGCCGTTCAAACGTCGTAAAGGCGAACGGTGGGAGTTCCACCGCATCTATCCACCCTTGCGTAATTTATCCTTGGCGCTAAGTTGCAATTAGGACGAAAAACGATACCACCGGTCTTAACATGAGGTCGCGCTCAAAAGGTGACGTGGAACGAAATTTAACACTGATCCAAAGCTTACTCACAGTAAAAGATTTCGTTTGAGTATTTTTGATGTCTGTACATTGGTTATGACGTCCTCTGTCGTCGCACAGATGTCGTCACAGAAGTCGTCTCAAGATACAGGCTTTCAGCAGCCGGGAAAGCAGCCTCCACCAATCCAATTCTTCCAGCCCAGTTTCCCAGAGTGCCTAACAGACCGCGACCATTCTCACGTATCCCCCTCACATGACATGACAGACGCACCATGCAGGCTTACAGGGCGGCGCAGACAGGGACACAAAACAGAAAATGGTCCAAACGCCAGGTGCATTTTGATACATCCACTTAAAATGTCTAAACTCACGGGCGCCCTTCCAGATCTCATGTCTCACGAAAACTGCAAGAATTCTGATATCGAAGCCTATATTTTCAAGAGCTCAGAATGGATATGCCTGACTGACGATAATCTTGTGATATTCCTTGTGACTTTTTAGCACTAGCAATGCTGATGGAATGTGCAGCCTATAGGGATCTTACCTGTTGACTAAGAAGATTTCGACATGCCTGCCCTCGTTGCCTGGCTCGGGTTCCACACCGCTGCCACTCTTAGCACTCATAGGTTCCGCTCTTTGCTGGTTTTTGCGCCCCTTCCCTCATTTGAGCACGAGCTGAGGCCCGTTCAATAGCTACTGCATTAGGAGCATGGTTGTGAGGCACAGAGAACATGGATCCCGTCTGAGAATATTCCTCGACACTTGCATTCCAAGCGATAGCGTGCACCGTATCTTATCTACGAGTATTTAGTATCGTTCTTCTTAGATGGAGAAAAAACATTCATGCGCCAGCCGCTTCAGTATCATGCGACTGATCCAGTTCATCATACTCACGACTAATGCCCTAATGCCGACTAATGCCAGGAAACATGGACTGAAGATGAGGCAACTGTGGGTATTGACATTCCAGATTCTGTTCAATTATGATGTCTTGCATTGGGGGCCGCCCGTGCCACGTTAACCCTTGCCATTACACGGGGGAGGGGTGCAACCCCCGGATTTTTTGCAAGATTCCCCGAATGACTGCTCTGATCGCTCTGAAATTCTGCATAGCTGAGAACTGAACTTTTTCACGTACTGTGTACAAATTTCAAGTTCATATCTTGGCATTCCACTGACTTAGACCTCGAATCGTGGTCATGGGTTTTTTTGCCTTTTATTGACCTTGGAGCAGGCATGGCCCAGCAGAGATCTGCCGGGGTATCCCCGTATTGCATACAACCCCTCGCTGACATGAGCGGGTCATTGCGTCATTTCGGAAGGGTCGTATACCTCCGGAGCAAAGCGGTGCCCAGGTAATGCAAAACTTACCCTGTTCAGCGTAAAATCCGGCGCAAAACGAAGATAACTTGCATATGGATCCTTGTACAGGTCGGCATTGGAGTGGTCATGATGCAGTCGACAGCCCTAGCTTGTATACCAACGGTTCTTTCAATACTTATTCGTTGTTAGACTTTGCTATGGGCCCTAGTGGCTACCCGTCTTTAGGGATAACTTAGTCTGTGCCTCACCAAAAACATAGAAAAATGTGGAATTAAAATCATGCATAATCTGTGTGTAACAACATCGTTTGTAAAACTGAATGCATCATTAAACTGGAATACTGTGCTCCGTCTTACGCCGCGCCACATCCCCACCCCAGCTGCCCCACAAGCATACAGCGCAAGGCGGCTGCATACGCAGCCAGCTCACCCACCACAGCGAGCGCTAGAATGCGATGCAATACAGCGCCCCTGGTGAGCGTTCACGAAACTTCACGGCGACCTCCGCCAGCGCAACTAACGGGGCCCCTGCGAGACGAGGAATAGTACTGCTTGTAGTCGCCGCCGTAGCGGCACCACCGTCGGACGCCATCACCACCGGCCCACCGTCGAAGGATGCTCAATTGCACGAATGCATGACACTGTTGGCATCAGTGGCGGAGAAAGCAATGTGTTTGTTGGGTAATCATTGATAATCAGCGGCTGCCGGTCGCGGCGGCTGCCGGTCGCGCCCCGGAGCAGGTACGGCTGTTCTTCCGCCGCGAGCACCACCAGGACCTGCGACGCTACAACGACCCGGTCGGCAACGAGGTGGCGGCCGTGTTCGTCGGGCGCGACGGCGCTCCTCCCGTCCGGGACCTGGTAGTGTACCCGCGCGGTAACCGGCTGCAGGTCCTGAACCTGCTCAGCCCGCACGTCGACCCGCTGACTTACCCGCTGCTCTTTCCACAGGGAGAGTTCGGCTGGCGTTTGGGACTGCTGCACGTCGCCGAGCGTGCCACCCGGGTGCGTAACACCGTCACCACCATGGAGCACTACGCTTATCGTCTGTCTGTCCGTCCTGGTTTCAGCGTGCTGCACGCCTCCGGGAAGCTGCTGCAGCAGTTCGCCGTGGACGTCTACACCCGCGTGGAGGCCGGGCGACTGCAGTACCTGCGCGAGAACCAGGCGCTCTTCCGGGCGGAGATGCTGCAGGGGCTCGCCGACCACCTGCACGGCGACGGCGCTGGACGACCCGTCGGCCGCCTGGTAGTGCTGCCGGCCACGTTCGCGGGAGGACCGCGGGCCATGCAGCAGAGGTACCAGGACGCCATGGCGGTCGTCGGCAGGTTTGTCCCTCCTGACCTGTTTATCACTTTCACGTGTAACCCTCGCTGGCAGGAACTAACGCACAACCTGGGCCCACAGCAGCGTGTGTGCGACCGACCGGACCTGGTGGCGCGTATGTTTCACCTGAAACTGCACGCGCTGCTGGCCGACCTGAACGACGGTCAGCTCCTCGGTTACCCGTCCGCTCTGTTCTATTCCATAGAGTACCAGAAGCGGTCGCTGCCCCACGCTCACATCCTGGTCATCCTGCAGCACGACGACAAGTACCGGGACCCCGAGGACGTCGACCGCGTGGTGTGCGCCGAGCTGCCCGACCCGCTGCTGCAGTTCCGTCTCCACGCCGTGGTAAGGGGCCAGATGCTGCACGGTCCGTGCGGTCTGGCCCACCCCAGCTGTCCTTGCATGGTTGGCGGTGTGTGCTCCAAGCGTTTTCCCAGGGAGTTCCAGCCGGAGACGCGCATGCTGGTCAACGGGTACCCGCTCTACCGGAGGGGCGACGACGGCCGCACCGTTCACGTCCGCGGCACCGACCTGGACAACCGCTCCGTGCTGCCCTACAACCCGACGCTGTGCCTCAAGTACGACGCGCACATCAACGTGGAGATCCCGTCCGGCATCATCCCGGTGAAGTATATCTACAAGTACGTCACCAAGGGTCACAACTGTGCGCGTGTGCAGCTTAACCGTGTGCCAGCAGCAGGTCCCGCAGCCGCTGCAGTGGACGACGCCCGCCCGCCGCAGCCACCGCAGCAGCAGTAGCCGCCGCCGAGAGCTCCAGCAGCAGTTCCAATAGGAAAAATGCAGTCAGTTCCTGCCGGGACTGACTGCATTTTCTGTTTTGTTTTCCAAGAATCCAGGTATCCAGCATGTCTGCAGTTGCGGTTCACGTGCGTAGGTGACATTAGGTTTAAGTCCTGTTTAGTAATACCTGCATGATGGAAGGTTGAAAGCACGTTCAAAGCGCAGAGCAGCAGGAAAGCATTGTTCTGGTGTGCGTTCTGAGTGGATTTCCTGTTTTGTTTTCTAAGAATTCAGGTATCCAGCATGTCTGCGGTTGCAGTTTACGTCCCGAGACGTGCGGGCAATACTACGTGTTGTGAGTAAATTAAATGTAGGCAATTTGTTGATTCTAAATTAACCTTTGATGTCTTCATGCCATTCACAGTTTTTATTATTCTCTTGCTTAGTACATTTGCTTATTGACTTTCTAAATTGCCCTCATCCTGCGGAACCATGGCGCGTGTTGCGTAGGTGACATTAGGTTTAAGAAGTCCTGTTTAATAATACCTACATGGTGGAGGCCTGAAAGCACATTCAAAGCATAAAACAGCAGGAACGCATTGTTCTGGTATTCGTTCTGACTGGATTTCCTGTTTTGTTTTCCAAGAATTCAGGAATCCAACATGTCTGCCGTTTACTTTCCGCGATGTGGGCACAAAACTTTGTGCCATTGGTAAATGAAATATTCATTTGTTGATTCTGAATTAACCTTTGATGTCTTCATGCCATTCACATTTTTTTTTAAATTCTCTTGCTTAGTACATTTGCTTGATTGGTTTTGATTGTCCTGGCCCATGCTGCAAGTTGCATGGACAGCATGTTTCATTTGTAGGGTTTTGTTGAACAATGGCTCCAAAATGGGGATCTGAAACCACTTTGAAAACACAGAGCAGGAGGTAAGCTTTTTTGTTCCAGTTTGGTGTTGGTGCAATTCATGCATCCAGAATGTTGACAACTGTTTGCAGTTGGCATCAGTCGGGAAGGCAAGTGTTGTGTCGATAGAAAATAGAAAAATCATGAATTTTGTGATGATTACCAATGTCGCCATGCTATCCATAGTTCTAAATGTAGCATAATGTTGGCAGATATCAAATAAAAATTACTAAGATGTCAGATTTCTTATAATCGCATAAGCGTAGCCAAGGTTCATAGAAAGACTCCTCTGTGCAAACTCAGACGCCAATGGCGTCATTGGAAACCTACGGGTGCCGTAGGGCCGCTTTTCGATGCAATTCATAAGAAAAGAATGTCTCGAAAACATTGCACGCTAATACAATAAAGTCGATTTTGGCGATGGCACATAACAGAGGCATCAGCGTAACCAAGGTTCGTAGAGACTCCTCTGTGCAAAGTCAAATGGTCATGACGTCTTTGGAAACCTATGGGTGCCGGAGGACCGCTTTTCGATGCAATTGATAAGAAAAGAATGTATCGAAAACATTGCACGCTCATACAATCCAGTCAATTTTGGTGCAGTTGTATTTCACTGCTGAATTCTGCGTGGAGACAAGATTTGTATTTAAGACTCCACTGTGCAAACGCAAATGCTCATGACGTCATTGGAAACCAACGGGTGCCGCAGGACCGCTCTTCGATGCAATTGATAAGAAAAGAATGTTTCGAAAACATTGCAGGCTAATACAATAAAGTCGATTAGACATGGCAGCTATTAGATATGGCAACCCTGTGTCGTCAGGTATCCATGAAGGATTCCTTTGGAGCCTTGTAACTTTGCTATTTATGGACCGATTTTCAATTTTTTTTTTTTTAAAATTAAAAGTAGGAAGCGTACTCAACATTGCCGCGGGGACGCGGCACCACCGCGCTAGTTGATAAAATATTGCATAGTTACATTCCGTTTGACCTAAAATGTTAGGTATATGTTTTGGAACTGGGCACAAATGATTCAACAATGACTGCATGCCCGTAATAGTGGCGATCATCTATTCATCCTTGGAAAGGGAGAGAGCTTTTCGCTTTGGGGGCTGGGCACGAGAGTATTCTGATTATTTTCACTGCGCGTATTCAAACGGATGCCCATTTGCTCTAGCCTTCTTTGCAACAGACAAAACACTAAAAGTGGTGCGTCAAGTAACATTTCGTTTTTTACACGTCTATCTGAAGAGGGTCGGAAATCACTTACGATTTAATAGTTAGACAAAGTATATAAGACAGTTTGATGCTACACTAGCGCTATGCCTCAGGTGGTTCTGAGATCACGAGTCGCCACTGATGGGCCACTTAAAGCGTTATAGGCTACGTCTCATTAGATCCAATGAGAACCCGAATCCCCCGAAACGACCTTCTTTGAGGTCACCTGTCTACTGCCAGGTTCCACTGCGCGGTTTTCCAGTTTTCCGCTTCGATTTTGCGTTTTTTCATCCCAGTTTTGCGTTTTTTCGTCACCGGAAAATGTTAGGTCCATAGTAATACACGGGGCCGGCTCCACTGCGCAACACCGAGATGGAAAAACGCAAATTCAAGACGAGAAATCGTAAAAACGAACTGAAAAAGCGGAAATTCGAGACAAAAAAATGAGAAATCGAAAAACAAGAAATCGCAGTACAGCATTTGTGTTTGCGCCGTCGAGTGCTTCTAAAAATCTTGGCTTGTGGTTGGGATGGTAAGCTTAGTAAAGATTACCGTTTGAATTTGGAATTTTCGGGCCCGATACTTGAACAAAGCGAGTATTATGATTTGCATATTCGCTTCAAATCAATAGTGTGATTCTTAGAGTCTACGTCCTTCCCAGTCTACGAATTTCGACGTAATCATGACTTGATTATGGCGCAGGAGCTGCGCCAGAGGGCAGATCCACTGCAGCTCAGAGAAAGAGGGGTTGCGGTATTGAAATGTACACGTGATGGTTACCAGTCTGACGTAGTCATGGTGCGGAATTTCGCAAACATAGGAGATTCGTCCCGGTCTCCCTGTGATCAATTACGCGGCTCCGAGATGCGTTAGCATAGCCGGGACGGGGGTAGAAGAAAAGGCGCAGAGGTCATGTACCCAGTAGCTGAGCCCCCCCCCCCCCATCTGGCTAGCTCAGGCTCCACTGCGCGCTCTTTCGTTTTGCGGTTTTCCGCTTTTGCGATGAGATTTTTCTTTTTTATCTTCGCGTTCTTTTGAGTTTGTCCTCGTGGACGTGAACGGCATAGGTAATTGGGTCTAAACTGAGGTCTCAGCGGTTCAGGAACGGATAAGTGTTTTTTAAAGATGGACCCAGCTTTTGAACGCCCGCGCCTTTTGCACCTGCTGCTGCTATGGCGGCTTCGGCAGCGGGAGCGGCAGCGGGAGCGGCAGCGGCAGCGTAACCAGCGATCCTGCTGGGTGCGCTGTCCGATACTCCTGCGTCGCGATCAGTGTGGAGAATATCACACACTCGTTCAAGAGATGAGGGCATCAGACCCAGCGGCTCATCAAAGATACTTCAGAATGAGCGTCGGCGACTTCGATGATCTGCTTGAGAAGATCTGCGGCAAGATCAAGAAGGCCTGCACCCAACTGCGCGACCCTATCTTGCCCGACGAACGGCTGGCCGTCCCCCTGAAGTGAGGTACCAAGTGCTTTTTTGGCAGGCGCTAAAGTGGATTTTTATATTTAGTTATTTGCCTGTGACAGAGAGTGAGTGTATGTCTAGTCTTCAGACTGCTTTATTTTCGCGCCACAGGCCTAACGGCGACACCTTAGCCTGCGGGAGGAGGGTCAAAAGCCCCTTTATTATCAATGCAACCAACAGCGCAAGATAGCTCGGACGCACGGCGTTCGAAAGCTCCAAAGAAATCACGATGAAATTACTCAAGTGAGATTCTGACCCAGGTCACTGTTTGATCTCCAGAGGCAGTGGTGTCGATATCTGTAAATGATTGAGGGGTGGGCCGAGCCGAGGGCCCGACAACGTATCCTTCCCCAAATGTGGGTGTCTCAACGAATTTAACTCACTTTATTTTGACTACCGGAAATGTCTAAGTTCTTTGTTACCACTTATGGAATAAAAAATCGCATTTATCCCTATGTATATATATATATATATATATATATATATAAATATATATATATATATATATATATATGTAGGCAAAAGATAGAAAGATAGATATATCACTTTAGATTTCATTCTTTGCTTTCTGCCTATCCCTTATCTATTGCGGCCGTTCTTTTCCTTTTTATTACCTCTTTCCCTTTAAAACCAGCAGAAACTATTGGGGGAGGAACCAACATGGGGGGGGGGGCAAATCGACATTGGGTGGGCCAGGGTCCTCCCAAAAAAATACAGATTGACACCCCTGTCCATAGGTCAATGAATGCTGTCTTGGGTCACGGCACAGTTTGGATATGGCGCATCTACAACGGCGGTTTGGGGAGCTATGAATATGAAAAACGGATATATCTGGAGTAAAAGAACATCCGCTATCCTTTTTCTCCCTTAAAACATTTACAGTGTCTTGAAAATGATGGTAATGATTCCTCCAAAACATTTAAGTTTTGGCATTTGATATAGGTGTCCATACACAACCCAGTCAATGGAACCTCATACAACCGAACAAAATGTTCAAAGTTCACTGCCTGGAGACCGTTTTGTCTTGCGGCGCCAACTACTGGCGCTGAAAAAGATAAATTCTCTAAATCCATAACTACCTGTCTACAATGACATTGTAAAAAACTTCCTGACCTTGTTCATTATGGTTGCAGAAGGGACGCGGAGTTCCGTGGTCGAGGCTTTGCCACGCTGGCCAGGGTGAAGGTGCAAAGACGTTGGACAAGGTCGCCGCAAACGGCACAGTTAAATCATCAACCAAAAAAGAATTAATCACCGCGGACTGCGGTGACAATGGCGCATGCACCGATTAACTTGGGAACCAGTAGTGTACAAGGTGGCAGAAATTAAAAGGCCTGGACCTGGCACTACACGATCTCTGTCGCTGTCGAGAACATCCAACTCGATATTGTTTTGACTGGCCGCACCATGGTGTTGTGGAAATTTGGGTGGTGGCACAAGACCGTTAAAGAGGGGAGAATACTGCATTTACATTTTACTCGGGCAGTCATGTATGCTGTGTACATGGCTGCAAATTTTCGAAAATTATTGGACGGGTCCATGAGTAGTTTCCGACAGTTTCTTTCCAGCCACTTCCAAAGATTTATTGCTAAAATTCCTGAATATTCCGGAGTGTTCCGACCGCCCCACATTCCCATGGGATTGCCAGTCATGGCTTCCCTCTTTAACGGCCATGCCAGCCACGAGTCTCCGCCTCGACGCAACCTGGACAACGAAAGCGGAAGGAGGGATTGTGGCGACAGTCTGTTTTCAAAGCATCGACAATTCGGCAGACTGGCAGAGCGGTCCGAGCCAGTAATTTTGGTGTGCCGCCACATGGGTCGGGGTAGGGTTAACCCGCGCAGCCTGCTTGAAGTAACTCGCGTCGCGTTGTGGCTCTGCTCGGCGCCTGACACAATACACCATGTTGCCTCCCAAACGGAGCCACAGTTCATCCGCGCAGTGTCCGTGCATGCACGAGCACTGCGCGGTCTTGCCGCAGTTATCTCGGGCAGCGATATGCCTTATCTCAGCAGAAATAGTATGGGTCCAAGCGGGATGTGCATGGGCAAACCCGCCTTACTCCGGATAGCCCAACCTGGGAGCGGACACCCAATCGAATGGACCGCTGACTGTGGGCCCGCGCAGGCTGTCTGTGGGGAATCCACAGAGTGGTATTTGGTCTAATCCGAATTTAAATGTTGCTCTACGCCTAGCACATAAATTGTTGCTGGGGTCCGATCGGGCGGGTTCTGACCACATCCCAAGTACATTTATGTATGGATACATTACTCGTGTATTACTATACATAACGTGTGTTCTTGAAACCATATTAACTATGAAAACACGATGTGCATTGCAACCAGCAAGCTTATTTTCTTCTTCAAAGATGCATAACTAGCGGACGTGCACTTCCACGCACACGCAGCTAAGCATCAGGTAAAAAGGCAATTGTTTCTGCTAAGTATTGAAGCTGCAGCTGAGCAAACTGAAGCGACAGGTTAATGCACATTCTCCCTCGACTGTTGCAGCAGTCCTCGAACACCACTTCATGCTTTACTTCATGCTCAAAGCCCCATGAATTGCTGGCGGTGCTTGCGTCAGCGCTCTGCACAAGCCGGCCGCGGCATCGCGTGCGGCCAGCTCTGCTGTCGCCTGTACACTGCTGGCTCTGCTGTCGCCGACTGAGCACGCTTGGCGAGCAGCAGCTGCATTCTGCGACCGTCTCGGTCCTTGCTGCGTGACAACCATTTGACGATATACCGTCCTGCGGACGCCGTGTCCGCTCTGTGTCCGTTAGACCGTCCGTTAGACCAGCGTAGCGTTTTTGGTGAAAAATGGTATGTTTTTACCTTTTGGAACACTTTCTAGGAAAACAGCAACTTTGGCCTGGATTGTACCTTAAGCTGGGCAGTTGCAAAATCAGATGAGTACTAAGCCGTAACTTTTCCTCTTTTCTGACCAGTCAAGAAGAAAATTGGACTACGGATTCTTCCACAAAAGGTGGGGCGAAACGTCAGCCACACAAAATAGGCAAAATGTTAACCCATCCTTTCCCTGTCCTAATAGCCCTTGGCTTTGGGACAGGGGCTGTGGAAAGGGGATTTCGAGAACCCTCCCATGAGTTCGAAAACCTCCCCTCCTATGAGCTCGAGATCAGGAGATGAATGGAGGCGAGAGTGACGCCGATCGAAAGCTCGTCAAATTTTGTGAAAAAATTATTCATGCTTATTTAATTCACACTTGTCTTAATGGTCAAGAAATGTCACGAAATGTACCACAGATTTCCTCCCAGCAAACGTACTACGTTGGTGCCACATGGTCACGACGTCGTATTCTCGTAGCTTCCCGTACGTTTTGGGCACGTCATGACGATGTGATCGCACTTCTCAGACAACGTCGTGGTCAATCGCAGTACAACGTAAAACGCACGTTATCACGCAATCTTACGACGACGTTCACGTACTACACGCCTGGCACGTGCTTACTGCGATGGCCGAAGAGACTGCAGGTCCGAGAATTGTGTCGTTTCGCACGTGATTAATGTATGTAAACACAGAACACAGATCAGACAACGACGACATTACGACGACGCCTTTCCGGGAATGTCGTAGCATAATCTCCGTGCGCGCACGTTGTCGTGCAACTTTATGATGAAATTCGTGTTCTCAGTGCATGGGACGTGCGGCCTAGGGTGGCCAAAGGGGCTGTGTGTCCAGGAATATCACTGCATTGTCATTTAACTTGTAGCTTAACGGATATAAGCGGAAATAAAACACTTTGTAATTCTACTCATGTGATGTCAGCGGAGAAATAAAACGAAAAACTTAAGACTTTGACAAAGACTTTATAAGACCTATGGTGCTCCCCACCAATAGCGCAGCCAAAGGGAAAGGGCCTAGCCCCTCCCCCTTACATTGGGTGTTTTTAAAACATTTAAGAACAAGCTGACATCTCTTTCATTTGTTTGGAAATTTAAGGGACAGCCGGGCAAATATTCATTATTCAACCGCTGTAAAGACCGGGGCAGACCAGGTAATGACTGAAAGTTTTAAAAAAAAAATCATCTGCCACCCACATATTTTTCAGGGCTGCGCGCCTGCGCCCCATTCAAGGTACCCAACCCTCGGCTCCTACCGATCCTCCGACGCCCCTTCCCAAACAGTGACCACGAACCCGTCAGCTACTCTTGCGGCCCTGTCTATCCGCATTCCTTGTCACCTTTGTAAACACCGATACCTTTGCCTGCAGTGGGAGATGGTGAGCTCCGCTACTATTGTTGTGTTCTTTGCTCATCTGTTTATTTATTACAGGAGAACCAATGGAAACCTCACAGTAAGCTTATGCACCAGTGGATGACTCACAAGCTGTCGACATTTTTCACTATTTTTTTCAGTCTCCCATATTTTTCTTTTTATTCAGTTTTTTTCGGTTCCATTCTTTCAATAGAAATAGTAAACAAAAACATATAAGCATAATATCCGGTATCCGACCGGATATCCGGCACCCCGACCCGGCATATCCGGTATCCGGCCGGATCACGAAAACCCCGATCCGGTGCATCCCTACTTATGGCCATTGGACATTATGAGCTTTGGGCACTGTGAACCTTGGGTCTTATGAACTTTGGATATTTTTAGTTCTGGACAATGTGAATTGTGGACTTGACAAACCATGGACATTATAACTTTGGATGTGCTGAGTTCTGGCTGTTGTGATCGTTTCTGGGTTTTTGGACATTATGAACTTCGGATGATGTGAAAGCTGGGTATTTTGACATTTGCACAGTATGATACAGACCCTGACAGGGTCACTGTCTGTTGGTCACTGCATGGTGCTGACTGACGCCGGACGGGACACAACACTTGACTTAAGACACGGACGCTTGAGCCCAAGAGGCTGTGCGTCCTGACCCACAAGAAACCAACAAACAAACTGTTAAATCTCATTAATCTTAATCTTAACTGTTAAATCTTGAATCTTACTGTTGGTCAACAGTAAGATTTTGACCGAGCGCTTACTTCGAGGGAAAATAATCGTGGTAGTGGTTGCATGGCGCTTCAAATGCAATACTGATAAGTACTACTTACGATTTCAGCCGGAAAAACCTGAAACACACATTATTTCCCCGGAAACAGATTGCGTCGTTACTGGTATGCTAACCGCCAGACGCTCGCGTAGGCATTTTTAACGTTTCTGCGTTAAATAGTTTGTTTACAGGAGATCTCGACGTTGATTGGTCGTCGGTCGGACTCAAGGTCTAATCAAGAATAATAAAAAAGGTCGGAGAAATAACTAATGCGATATAAATTATCTTTAAAATGAAAAGTGAACTGGCAATTTAAAAAATACAAAATAGAAATAAAAAGCAGTGAAATAAAAGATCTCAAACGGAATCACGGAACAAAACTGAAAAATATTAGGAAGTGAAATGAATAAAACAATTGTGAAAGTGAAATAAATGAAACAATAAATAAAAATTTGCCCGAACCTAACATAGTAACCTAACCTAACCTAACCTAACCTAACTTTATCTAACCTAGCCCAGCACAACCCAACCTAGCACCCTAATGTCATCTAACGAGTATTAAATGTCATTATGTAATAATACTGATATGAGATATTCCAGCAATTATCTAATACAATAATATAACGGCGTAATAATTCAGCAGTTCCTCCAAGTTTAGTCTGTGGCAACAAAATAGAATTTTCGTATATATGACGCCATTAATCGCTTGAAGATGCATGCAGGGTCTACACATCCTTCATGTCAATAACCTTAACCTTGGCGGCACTACATTTTCCGCCGCGGAATAATGTTCTCCGCCAATCGACTGCAGCACGGTGTTACTGAGTGGTACGTTATCGTTACGATTTTGTTATTTTTTTAGACAATCAAGTAGTTGAAAGTAAGGTTAGAAACAGGATGATACATTCCTTACATTGGTGGCAGTTATACAAAGGATTGTTCGCGATTTCGTCGGGCAGAAACTTACCTTTAGCCTACATTATATTAGACATTACATATACATTACATACATATTTCGGTAATGGTTGAGCAGGCTTCCCACTTCTCATAACTCCAAAAACCCACGTAGTTGCCAAGCCATATTGGTGTCAAAAGATGCGCAGTTGAAAAATAGGTCAAATGCAGGCTTGTGTGCCTTATTAATGCCACAGCTTTTCCAAAATAACCTCTTGAAGTGGTGCAGTGACCGACCGCCTTCACAATTAGCACGACGGCAAAGCACGGAGCATCCCCGCGAAACAGATCAACGCCAACCCACAAGGATCGACAATTTGCGAAGGTCTCGTGAAATATGACGTCACTGAAAGATTTACTAATATGCAGCAATCTCGAAACTCGAAATAAGGAATCTGGCGGTATTGAAACGGAACAGGTCGAGGTGGACTGGGACCGATCAAGGACAGGCGCGAGTGCCCGGGAGAGAACAGGGATAGAGAAGGATAACTGGGATTGCACATGGATATGGAATCGGACCGGGATGGGATAGGGAGAGAGATCAGGACTGTATGGGGACGGGCATTGAAGGGTATTGAAACGGGACGGTGAAAAGATGCTGGGACAGGAAAGGGGCAAGAAAAGAGATGGTGGCGGGACGGGGACAGAGAGGGACGGAAAAGGGAGGGGAACAAGAATGTTTGGTAACCATGGAGAAGGATAGTAACGGGACAGGCGCAATGATGGGGTATTGGACGAAGCCAATAACCCGGCGTTGGCTGGGGTGTTTCACCACTTTCCATTGACGAGGAGGTTTAACCCGGAGCGCCCCCTCCCCGTCTATCTCGAGAACCAATCGCCCGATTCGGCTGATTCAAACGGCAATCGATAGCGCCGAACCGTGCGGTCCTGCGGTATATGCATGGTTTAATTTTGAGCCACTGATGATGATGTCACAGGTAGGGATGCACCGGATATCCGGTCCGGCCGGATATCCGGCCGGATATTAGAGATTATCCGGTATCCGGCATCCGGCCGGAGATTTTTGTGATCCGGCCGAATATTTAAGTTCCCGGTGTACGATCAAGACGTTGCTCTAATGTTTGTGTCCAAAACCGTTTCAGGAGAAACGTGGCTTGTTGTATTAGATTGCCGATGTAACTGGCAGTTCCAGGTCGGTCTGGAGACCTTGGAACCAATACTTTTCTGCATTGGTCTGGGAGGTCCCGTCCCGCCACCGTCTCTTTACTTGTCCCTTTCCTGTCCCAGCGTCTTTTCACCGTCCCGTTTCAATACCCTTCAATGCCCGTCCCCATACAGTCCTGATCTCTCTCCCTATCCCATCCCGGTCCGATTCCATATCCATGTGCAATCCCAGTTATCCTTCTCTATCCCTGTTCTCTCCCGGGCACTCGCGCCTGTCCTTGATCGGTCCCAGTCCACCTCGACCTGTTCCGTTTCAATACCGCCAGATTCCTTATTTCGAGTTTCGAGATTGCTGCATATTAGTAAATCTTTCAGTGACGTCATATTTCACGAGACCTTCGCAAATTGTCGATCCTTGTGGGTTGGCGTTGATCTGTTTCGCGGGGATGCTCCGTGCTTTGACGTCGTGCTAATTGTGAAGGCGGTCGGTCACTGCACCACTTCAAGAGGTTATTTTGGAGAAGCTGTGGCATTAATAAGGCACACAAGCCTGCATTTGACCTATTTTTCAACTGCGCATCTTTTGACACCAATATGGCTTGGCAACTACGTGGGTTTTTGGAGTTATGAGAAGTGGGAAGCCTGCTCAACCAATACGCATATTTCTTGGAGGGATAAAGTCTCAGGATACCTCATGCATTGCTTGATGTGTATTAGGGTTGGAGAAACTGGGGGGTGGGGTCTTGGGAGTGATTTGCTTGCAGAATTATGGATTTGTGGTATAGCTGTTTAATGTAGCTGTTGATAGAGGCACAAGATCAAACTCTTGGAGTAACAAATGTCTGGAGCACATATTTTCAGGTGTTGTTCAACATAATTTTTTTTTTCAACATTACTGGTACCACTTGCCCAGAGTAGACAGTACATACATATGGGTCTGGATATCTCTGACTTTCTGCTTCTTTTTGTGTTTATCTGGACTTGTCTTTGTCTTTGTGTATGTCTGGATGCATCTTTATTTTTGTATGCCTTGATGTCCATTTGTTTGAGTGTCTGGATGTCTTTTTATGTGTTTGCCTGGATGTTCCTTTGTCTGAGTGTCTGGATGTGTCTGTGTCAAAGTATAGGTACATGCTTTCTGGCATCTGGATGCTCTTGGATCCCTTAACATTGAGAGTGAGATATGTTTTATTAAATAAAGCATATGTATTATGTGGTGCAGTGTGCTTGGCTCTTGAAATGACTTTGTGACATTTCATAAGATACATTATATTTGCCTTTGTTGTTTAAAATCAGTTAGTTATGTACTTGCATGCAGTACAGCAGACAGATTCATTATAAATGTTAATACAACTTTGAAATATATTTATAATATTTGAGGACAGGTGTTCCAGTGAGATAACTGCTTTGTCTTTCCTCATGACATGTTCATTTTGTATGAGATATTTTGCTTTTTACAGTTAAAAAGATCACTGGACTGCTCCTAATCTGAGCATGAATTGCACATCTGCAAACAACAGGATTCATGCCCAGTTTGTGAATGAAGTAATGAAGTAAGGAACTTCATTGTTGGTGTGTGCATGCAGTACTAACTGTCAGTGATGAAACTATTCTGTTGCAGGCCAGATGCAACTTGGCAGCAAATCTCCATCATGCTTTGCAACAAAATATTCACTTGGATATGGGTGAAGGATGGCTATTCTGAAGCTTATTAGCATCCCATTATCATGATGAGTGACATGCAGAATGTGCTTGCAATCACTGACAGTGCATGCAAGGCTGAACTAGCTGCATATTGCTCTGGTGAACCACCAACACCTCGCCGTGTGTGCATGACACTGCGCCTATGGTCCCCTCACTGCCCGGGCCAAGTCACTCCAGCCTGTGGTGACTGGGCACAGGCTCTGAGGGTATTCAACTTGGTCAAATCCAATCACATTCCCACCTCCACCATCATATGCAATGGTCATACAGAGGGAGATGGTGCAGCAGTGACTGCCATGGGCTCGATGCCCACTACCTCAGCTCTGCGTGATGCTGACAGTGCGACCGAGGTGCTGCTGCTGCATCTGCGTCGGCTGACGGACTGGGCGCGGGAATGTGGCCGCGCCGACCAGCTGTACCCACTGGCAGGGTCTTGCGAACTGGTCGTGCACCAACTGCACCTCCTTGGCATGCTAACAGAGGACCTCAGTGGCTGCCTTGGCCAGCGGCGCGCCGACGCTGAGCTGCTGCTGCGCCAACTGCGTCAGCTGCTGCGGGACTGGCATCGGCGCCAGCTGGCGGCTCGGCTGTTGACGGAGCCTGCCTCGCAGGACTGGGAGGACTACCGTGCTGCTGAGGAGGGCGGTCGCTGCTCGTTCGCCGTGCAGTGGTGGTGGTTTCACATGCAGGCACTCCGACACGACGCCAAGGAACACCTGTCGGCGGCACTGGCCAGCGAGTTGTTCTCGGAGTTGCTGATCCATTCTCTGGGCGAGATGGTCGTCCACTACGGCCAGGTGACGCTGAAGTCAGAAGAGCGGGCCACGGAACTGCGACTAGACCTCATCGTCTTGCTGTTGTGCGCCTCTGAGCTGTCGTTCGTGGTGGCCTCGTTTGCCGAAGAATTGCTGACCGCCGACCATGACTCGCCGTCCGGTTTGCTGGCCGACCAGTGTCGTGCGCTGCTGCTGCTGTTGGGCCACCTGACGGCACCTCTCAAGGTGGTCCACAAACGGTGCTGCCGGTCGGCATCTCGCCAGGCGTCGGCTCCGGCCTGGTTTTCTCTGCTGCGGCCCGACCTGGTTCCCCCGGACGCTGTCGGACTGCATGACGTCGACACAAACGCGGCCGTCTACATGCACCTGCGCCTTGTGGGCGCTGCCTTCCCGTCGCCAGATTGCTGGCCGCTGTTGGCGCGCGCGCTGGTGACTCGTGACTTGATGCTGCCAGTGCTGCTGCTGGCGCACCTGACGGAGCGTGACGAGACAGACCAGAGTGCCGACTGGGGTGCGGACGCCCGCACCGCCTGCCACGCAGTGTTGTGTTCGGACGCGCCTAACATGGGCTGTGCGGTGCTGGGCGCTGCCTCGGCACGCGGCCTCTTTTCGGCGCTGGTGCTGGCTGTGACGCGCGCAGTGCCGGCGCGCCAACCACTGCGGGCCCTGCTGGCCCCCTGTCTAGACCGACTGCCGGAGCGGAGCTGTCCAACAGTGTGGAACCAGCGGCGCCCGCTCTGGCTGCAGTCGCTGGTCGACCTGGCGCGGCCGCTGGCAGCCTCCGCTGTGGCAGCGCTGGTCGAGGACGTCCAGGAGAGCGGTGCACCGGAGGCCGGCCTGCTAGCCAGGATGCTGGTGCAGTACCTCTGCCAGGTGGTGGCAGACCTGCCGCCGGCGCTGGCTGCACTGGGCAACCACCAGGCGCCGCCGCTTGCCACACCGCCGCTCGGCCTCACCACGCACGTGCTGCTTTGCGCCCTCTACGACGTGCTGAACGATCAGGAGGCGGCCATGGCGCTGGCTGGGCCGGGCCAAGAGCGGCGCGTGGCTGACACGCTGGTGGCCGTGGGCGAGGCGCTCTGTCGTCCCGATGGCCATGTGCAGCGCGAGGTGGCCGTACTGTCTGAAGCGGTCTGTTTGCTGGCTGACTTGCCGCCGCCGCCAGGGAAGGACGACACCGAAGAGGAGACGCCTGCCGCCGAGCTGGCGGCGCGCATCTGCTGCGACCAGGCCGGCCGGCGCGCGCTCTGGCTGATCGCCGCTGTGCTGCGAGAGAATGGCGGCTGGCTGAGACGCCAGCTGGGCGTGGCTGGGCCTCTGGCGGCCGACTGGGCGCCGTCGACCGGCGCTCGGCTGTCGCTACGCCTGCACGAGACGGCCGTGTTCTGGCCGGCGGCGGCCATGCTGAGCGTGGGCGGCAGCCGGCTGGATCAGCGGCTGGTGGCGCAGTATCGGCCCGACTGGCGCCACCTGCTCTCCGCCGATCTGGGCCAGACCAAACCGCTGGTACGCAGTCTGGTGGCGCGCCGCTGGGACCTGCAGCCGGAGGCGGCTCTACCCGACGGCCAGGTCGAACTGGTGGACTGCTTGTGGCAGTGCCTGTAGGGTCTTTGGCTGGGTAGCAGTTCCTGTGGATGGTCTCACAGTTAGTCTTTTGGCTGTTGTAGCTGGTAGCAGTATCACGCGCAGGGCTAACAGGTGGGAACCTGCATCTTCCGTAGGTAGCCGTGCAGTATCTGACTAGGGCTTATATTTGTCGACGTGATGGACCCAGAATCGGTGGACCAGCGCTCACATGATGTTCGTCCGAAATGTTCCCATGGCATTATTCTTTTTCTCGCGTGGTTCACTCTGGCGTTCCCTGTGTGGATGCCGAGAGCTAGAAATTTCCCTCATGTACATGCGCCGATGTTGACAGTGCGTTCAGTGGATTGTTTTGTAGAATACTCAGGAATTGCTGTCATTTCCTACACAGAAGTTGAGGCTGCGACATGTGGCGGGATAGCGCCACGTATGTCGCGAATGTGTGATAGGATAGATGCTCACTGCATATCGCTGATCTCATAGCATCGTCATCATGTTAATTTTTACGTACTACTTACTGCATTTGGATAGTCGTGAACTGTATTCGTGTATCTATTAAAGGTGGCGCCACGGATTTTTGACTGGGATACTACCAGGGGCGCAACCCAAATGACGAGCTCTTAAAAGGAGACACTTCTCCCTCAGGACTTGGTTTCTCCGCGGATTGGTACCACTGTTTTATGATTTGCCGTCTTGACAATAAAATATGGCCGCTTATCGGGCCGAAATGACTTAGAAATTGGCGATCGTCGTAGGTAAAATTTTTGCGTTTTACGTTTCAAAAGAAACCGTCATCGTTTTCTGCTACATTTTCTAACAAATTTTAAAACTCGCCTCCTTTGGTAACTCCTGCCTCAGCGCCGGGGTGTTACGGCCGGTGGACAACTTATTAATCGGGCCCCGACTGGGAGGGGTGCGGTTGACCCTCCCCTCAAGGTTTTCCAAGATCGCGAGAGGACGAACGAACGGAGCGACCGGGAATTTTGTGTCTTGTGCGCCAGAGGAATTAGACATATGGGCATCAGCGGGCTTTTACCGTTTTGTTGGTACATTACCCTGGCCTTTATCTATCACAGCTCTTAGATCCAGGCCGTTTCTCGGTTTCGTGCAATCGGCAGTGCATCGTATTTTTGGCCGGAGCGGCAACCAGATTTCCATGGTTGCATTAAAGCGAACTTCTTTCACTGTATCCCAAGTTATATTTTACTGGTAAAACTACGTCATAAAGTTTTGCTTTAGGTACCAACCATGCATTTCAGGTGTATGTGAAAGTCTGACCAATAATCGTCTCTCACCAGCTAGTTTCGTTAAAGTGAGTAAGCTTCTAAAATGCCGGCATCTGTAGAAAATAAATTATTTGCTCGTCCCGAAAATCCAACAACTTATCGTATGGTTCACGGTATTTCACTTCTGAAGTTACCATTATTGTGGGGTACTGTAAATAGGCAGCACCCCACAATCAAATGACTGGGGTACTAATACCCCACATACTCCACGGTGGGGCCGCCTATATTAGCTAAGTTTTAGTTATAATTTTTATTTTTATCGATGTACCGTTGTTTTGTGGGTTGTTATCGTTGGATGTTAGTGCCTGGCGTTCGCCATAGCGTCCATATTGGAACGCTTATTACCGGTCATTGGGATAGCCAAGGGGGCCAAAGGGGCCATGCCGCCCAAGCCAAGGAGCCCCTCCACGACGGCCGAGCGGGTCCCCCTGGGGCCGAAGGTCCCAGGGAGCTCCAAAGCACACGTCCGTGAAGTTAGCAACAGCAACAGCAACGGCTCCAGCAACGAGTACAGATTTCGATGTAAGTTATGCCGTAGGATAACCTGATCGAGTTATTCACGAATCTGAAGTCCGTTTTGGAAAAGCTCCGACCGTTTGACCTCTAGAGGTCACACAATAAAACGTGAAGTTAGCAACAGCAACAGCAACGGCTCCAGCAACGAGTACAGATTTCGATGTAAGCTATGCCGTAGGATAACCTGATCGAGTTATTCACGAATCTGAAGTCCGTTTTGGAAAAGCTCCGACCGTTTGACCTCTAGAGGTCACACAAAAAAACGTGAAGTTAGCAACAGCCACAGCAACGGCTTCAGCAACGAGCACCGATTTCAACGCAAGCTGTGTCGTAGGATAGCCTGACCGAGTTTTTTACACATTTGGCGTCCGTTTTGGAATAGCTCTGATCATTTGACCTCAAGAGGTCACAACACAAAACGTTA
Organism: Capitulum mitella; assembly: GCA_030062745.1. NCBI lineage: Eukaryota > Metazoa > Arthropoda > Thecostraca > Pollicipedomorpha > Pollicipedidae > Capitulum > Capitulum mitella. The sequence goes on from CP099842.1 coordinate 15,754,375, forward strand.
AGTTAGCAACAGCCACAGCAGACGGCTCCAGCACCGAGCACCATTTTCGATGAAAGATATGCCGCAGGAGAACCTGACTGGGTCATGCACGAATCTGAAGTCCGTTTTGGAATAGCTTTGGCCGTTTGACCTCTAGAGGTCAGACAAAAACGTGAAGTTTGCAAAGTGACCTTGGGGTCACTTGGAATGATCTCGTGTGCATTTAATATTATCTGTAAACGTTTTTAATCATTTGAATTCGCTCACCTTTATGAAACCACCCTTATGAAAATCCTGGCTGCGCCCCTGGTCCTCATCTTGGCTGTCTCAACGGCCCTGTGATCCTCCAGGAGATCTCAGGGGAAGTCTGTCATGTCAGGGCTCTGTTGAGGTCTTCGGGGTTCTTTGGGAACTTCAAGGGCCCCGCAATGCGTCTCAGGGGTCATTTAACCCTCCTAGAGGCCCCCTGACTGCATGAAGAATCCGTCACATTTTCACAGACCCCGTGAAGCTCATACATGACCACTTTTGAGTCTGAGAGGGATCCCTTCGGGACTGGCCCGATGGGAGCCCCTTCTCAGGTCTCAGGAGGGGGGGGGGGGATATCGCTCCCATGCCCCCTTCGACCTCCGCCTGGAACAGAGAGAAAACCGACAACCATGTACAAGGGCTAGATATATCTTGCGCATAACCGTCACGCGCCCCACCACGTGGTGCTTAACCAACTACCTTGAACTTACTTTTTGATCACAACGTTACACTGGTAGGCCATATGACGTCACTATTACCCGTTCAAAGGTAAAATTCTGAGGCAAAAGTTCTATACAGCCGAAAATTTTAAAGGAAAAGAATGTTATGATATCCCTTATTATTATATGTTATGTGCTTTCCAGTATCACACTGTAATTGTAAAAATTATGAGGGCGCGGGAACTTTTCTCCTGTTAGGGGTAGGGGTAAAGTAGCATTTGGCGTCAATTCTTTCCAGTCAACGTCCATAGGGTCGGTGTGAAATAGAAAAAGCTTGGGGGCAGCTTGCCCTTGTCCCCCTCCTTCCTCCGTTCTTGTAAATTATGTTACATTGTATTATGACGTCACTACTAGTGAAATTTCTCGGCCGTGACACAGTCGTCAACGAAACAGAACCTGCATAAACGAATTCAAACGCCAACGCGCGAACTGGCGTCTTGGTGCCGTCGAGGGTAATGTAGGAGGACGTATGTTGCATGTTTTCGGCATTTCCATATCTTGACGTGGCATGTTGTGTTTATGAATAGTAAGTATTCGTTTTGAAGTTCGTCTCAGTAGTTCCTTGTTTTCTATTCTGGCGGGTTTTGCCGGGAAATAACCGTTGAGTCTAATTTGGAAAGTGGAGTTTGTGCACCACTTGCCGTCCGAAATTTCTTTGAACATTTTGATTCCATGACGTTGATGCACGAGGCCCTAGAAACCCGTTAAAGAATATCTGATGCTCGTAGAGAAAGGGAATGTAGTGCCTTTGGCATAAGCACCGTGCAGCAGGTGGCCTCATCTTCAGGGGCCAGGGATGGCCTGAGCAGCCTTGACCTGAATAGTAGTTGTTAAACTAATATCCAAGAAGTTGAGGATTCATTGGCTGGGAAAAATACAGTGTTTGTGCTTCAGCACTGTCCTGTTCTCATAGGGCATGATTTGGAATATAACATTTGCACCTCCTTGCAGGCCACTTTTGTTATAGATGTAAATGTACATTTATTTACACACACACATGCACACACACACACATATATATATATATATATATATTTAGATATTTAGATATATGTAAATATATGATGCCAAAGAGCACATAAAATTACCTTAAAATGAAAGAATGATGACACTGCTGTTATCATCTCCAGTCAATCAGGTGATTTTACTCTATAAACCAGAGGCCAAAATTTGTAGAACCATCTTGTTTGCACAGACTTCCAGGAATGCCCAATGTACCAGGTAAAATTTGGTGTTATAATTATGTTGGATTGTTATTTGTTATTTCATGCACAGTTATTCATTATAAAGTTATAGTTGGGCATTTCTATGACTTGTATTGCTTACCTAGTTGCCAAATTTTGTAAAATTCTGAGATCTTAAGGCCCTTGCTATCTCCTTGCAATTTGCCCTTTTGAAATCTGCTATCAGAGAATTCAAGCAAAAACCAAACAGACATGTGGTGCGGAGTGCGGTGGCAGATGGAGTGATGGTATTCGATGATTTTTCACTCTCCTCATCTTGGAATGACATTAAGCAGTGCTGCATGGCAAGTGCTTGCCCTGAAATCATTTGTTGTATGGGTTATGCACCATTCGTGCCATTTTTTGCTAGAAAAAAGTGCAGGGTGCAGATGTGTTGCACAGCCCATCAGTGAGTCAATGTGATCTGCCACATAGCTTAGCATTAGCCATGATGAAAATCTTTTGGTTGTCCAGAAAACTTAACATATTATGATTAATATTTATTGGTTACCAATCATTCATTGCTGTTCAGCATGAAACATTCCCAGCCTCTGTTACATTTGAAAAATATTTGTCTGATTGTGAACATGCCAGCAAGATGTGTTTGTGCCTGTTTTTTAGCCTTGTTCAGTTCATGGAGTGCATTGACACAAATGAGAAAAAAATAGGAGGTTGTGTGGTTCATGGTTGCAGTCATGACAAATTTTTCTTCCAGGTGAAGGTAAGCACACATTGCCATTTTAAATAACTTTGTTGCGATGATTACAAATTTAATATGTCAGAAAATGAAATTTCAGCATTTTTAAAATAAACAAGATTAAGTAAGGGTATGGATGCATGCAGAAATTCATGTATTTCACATGCTGCAATCCGTATTATCATGTGTGAGTGTTGAAATTAAATTGATGGATGGACAAGACTGAACACAGTCTTGGTGTACAGCTATGTGGCAATTGGCATCTGCAAAAGGAATTGGCAAAATTTGACATTCTGGATGGAAAATGTATCCCACTCAAGTGTATAAGATGTCTTAGCCCCTACTCCCTCCCCCCCAGCCAGTCTCCATTGCTTTCAGGTCATGGTGCATCAGTTGCTGTAGAATGTATGGTGATTATGGATGAATATGTGTAAAAAGAATATGTTGGAAAGAGAATGGATACCTTGATTGAAAGCTTTTAACTGCACCTATTGCACTGAACACAACTTATAACACATTGTGAAAGCCATGATGATGTTTTCCCAATTGTGGGAGGTCAGGCATTGAAACCTTTTCTTGTTTAACATGTTGGGGTTCATGTTTGTCTGCATAATTTCCTGATGGGGAGGCTATACTTATGTGGCTGTCATCCCTGGGCTTACCTTGTCTAGTATGCCAAGAAAATTTTCAGATTTCTTGTGTACATGTGTGATGCACAGATGCCCATAGGTACCAAATTCCATAAAGTGATAAGAATGTTAGCTGGCATAGCCCATACAAATTTTTCATGTGCTCATATGTAAGTATGCATTGTGGCAGGGCGTCGCCAGGCGCCACCGCCGGAGCTGCCCTCGTCATCCTTGCCGGTGCGGTTCCTGGCAGGGCGGCGCCAGGTGCCACCGCCGGAGCTGTCCCCGTCACCCTTGCCGATGCGGTGCCTGGCAGGGCGGCGCCAGGTGCCACCGCCGGAGCTACCACCGGCACCCTTGCCGGTGTGGTTCCTGGCAGGGCGGCGCCCAGGTGCCACCGCCGGAGCTGCCTTCAGCATCCTTGTCGGTGCGGTTCCTGGCAGGGCGGCGCCAGGTGCCACCGCCGGAGCTACCACCGGCACCCTTGCCGGTGTGGTTCCTGGCAGGGCGGCGCCCAGGTGCCACCGCCGGAGCTACCACCGGCACCCTTGCCGGTGTGGTTCCTGGCAGGGCGGCGCCCAGGTGCCACCGCCGGAGCTGCCTTCAGCATCCTTGTCAGTGCGGTTCCTGGCAGGGCGGCGCCAGGTGCCACCGCCGGAGCTACCACCGGCACCCTTGCCGGTGTGGTTCCTGGCAGGGCGGCGCCCAGGTGCCACCGCCGGAGCTGCTCCCGGCATCCTTGTCGGTGCGGTTCCTGGCAGGGCGGCGCCAGGTGCCACCGCCGGAGCTGTCCCCGTCACCCTTGCCGATGCGGTGCCTGGCAGGGCGGCGCCAGGTGCCACCGCCGGAACTACCACCGGTACCCTTGCCGGCGTGGTTTCTGGCAGGGCGGCGCCCAGGTGCCACCGCCGGAGCTGCCCCCAGCATCCTTGTCGGTGCGGTTCCTGGCAGGGCGGCGTCAGGTGCCATCGCCGGAGCTACCACCGGCAACCTTGCCGGTGTGGTTCCTGGCAGGGCGGCGTCCAGGCGCCACCGCCGGAGCTGCCCCCGTCATCCTTGCCGGTGTGGTTCCTGGCAGGGCGGTGCCCAGGTGCCACCGCCGGAGCTGCCCCCAGCATCCTTGTCGGTGCGGTTCCTGGCAGGGCGGCGCCAAGTGCCACCGCCGGAGCTGTCCCCGTCACCCTTGCCGATGCGGTGCCTGGCAGGGCGGCGCCAGTGATTCATTACATGTGTCAATCCGAATCATGTGCTGTTCGGCCTCTTCCATTTTGAAGTGATGATAATGGGCATCACTGGGCCGGCATTGCAAAAGAAAATGTGAATGCGGCTCATCTCGACTTAGAGATATTTTGTCAACTGTCTCCATCGTCGTTTTCCGTCAAATGCGTATCGTTTCAGTCCTGCGCTTACCGGAACCACCATTCGGCTCCTCGAAGAGTGATATGAACACTGCCACCAAACTGGGCGGCTTTTGTATGCCTCGTGACTTGCCAGTAGTGTCATCCCGAGCTCAATGAGGGCAACGGCTAGGGGCTGCGCTATGATGATGTCCGCCGCGCTGCGATGAAGTTCAGAACTTTTTTTGTAACGTGATGTGTCAATATCACATGGCGTTTGGTCATGCATGTCACCCTGTGATGAAGTCCAGAACTGCCTTTTGTTGTTAAGTGTTCTGTGATTATCACATGACGTGTGGTTATGTCCGCTGCGCTGTGATGAAGCTCAGAACTGCCTTTTGTTGGAACGTATTGTGTGGTTATGTTCGTCGCGCTGTGATGAAGCTCAGAACTGCCGTTTGTTAAGTGGTCTGTGATTATCACATGATGTGTGGTTATGTCCGCTGCGCTATGATGAAGCCCAGAACTGCCTTTTGTTGGTACGTATTGTGTGGTTATGTCCGTCGCGATGTCATGAAGCTCAGAACTGCCGTTTGTTGTTAAGTGTTCTGTGATTATCACATGGCGTGTGGTTATGCCCGCTGCGCTATGATGAAGCTCAGAACTGCCTTTTGTTGGTACGTATTGTGTGGTTATGTCCGTCGCGATGTCATGAAGCTCAGAACTGCCGTTTGTTGTTAAGTGTTCTGTGATTATCACATGACGTGTGGTTATGTCCGCTGCGCTATGATGAAGCCCAGAACTGCCTTTTGTTGGTACGTATTGTGTGGTTATGTCCGTCGCGATGTCATGAAGCTCAGAACTGCCGTTTGTTAAGTGGTCTGTGATTATCACATGATGTGTGGTTATGTCCGCTGCGCTATGATGAAGCCCAGAACTGCCTTTTGTTGGTACGTATTGTGTGGTTATGTCCGTCGCGATGTCATGAAGCTCAGAACTGCCGTTTGTTGTTAAGTGTTCTGTGATTATCACATGGCGTGTGGTTATGCCCGCTGCGCTATGATGAAGCTCAGAACTGCCTTTTGTTGGAACGTATTGTGTGGTTATGTCCGTCGCGATGTCATGAAGCTCAGAACTGCCGTTTGTTGTTAAGTGTTCTGTGATTATCACATGGCGTGTGGTTATGTCCGCTGCGCTATGATGAAGCCCAGAACTGCCTTTTGTTGGAACGTATTGTGTGGTTATGTCCGTCGCGCTGTGATGAAGCTCAGAACTGCCGTTTGTTGTTAAATGTTCTGTGATTATCACATGGCGTGTGGTTGTCAGCTGCGCTATGGTGAAGCTCAGAACTGCCTTTTGTTGAAACATATTGTGTGGTTATGTCCGTTTCGCTATCATGAAGCTCAGAATTGGTTTGTGGTAGCGTGTGTGGTTATCATATAACCTGTGCTTATTTTCGTCGCGCTGTGATTGAAAGTCGGAATTGAAACTCATTGCCTTTTGTGGACATTCGTCGTCGGCACTCTGGGCAGTGCATGGAATAACTTCATAATTACAGTCGCCTGGTGTTTGTACCTGAGTCAGAATAGTCTTTCATTGGTTATTATGTTCATCACAAAGTTATTTCCGAATTGCTGCTTAATGGATGAGTATTGATATCGATGTTTGCAATTGTGCGGCTGCAATTCTCGTCATTTCTTCAGACAGCTTCTTATTGCTGTAGTGCGCGGCAAGAGGACAGCTGTTGTGTCTGAGCTCGTTTTGTCTTGTCGCATCTTGCGTCACCACACTGGTTGATCTGACATGTACATATTATCACATCATCTGGTGTACCTGACATCCCGCATTCCATTTTAACTGTATATTTCTGTATGCCAACGTGTGAACGTGAGCCAGCATTTCTAGCTTTGTACTGCCGCGGTTTCCCAAATTTGCCACAGGGTACGACGCAATGGATTGAGTGCCAGCCTAAAATGGTCTCCAGCGCAGCTGCCTACCAGTTCCATGGCCGTTTGCCGTCGTGGAAAATGCTGCAGCACCTCGTTTTCAGCAGTGTTGAGAAGAAATTATTGCCAAATATGCGCCTCTGTCTCTGTTGTAACCTGTCTTCTCACCACTCTCCACTGTCCACAGCTTTCTCCAGCTGATTCAGCGTCACCATTGTATATGTGTTTGCGGATGTGAGTATTGGTGAGTAGTTTGGCCATTTTGACGGAGGCAGTACCAGTCTGCACGCAAAACGCCGTCCCAGAATATATGGGTAGTTCACCAAAATCTCAGCATACACCCCCTAGCTGTTCATCCGAACATTTCAGTCTGATGACAGATGACCTATTTGATTATCTATAGCGTATGTTTGAAATATGGCGGTCGTATGTTGATGAGGTCAAATGACCGTGGGTGGGAAATACGGCAGGGGTGGCAGCTGCCACACCTGGCGTGCCGTATTTCCCACCCATGGTCATTTGACCTCATTGCGTAGTTAACATTTTGTCGTTGAGAAATGCTCCTTCCAGCAGCTGTGACACCAGCTTTTCTCTGCACTCTCTACCTTTGCAAATGGCTACTTAACGCAGGCTGCTTCTTAGAATAACTTTCTAGGTTAAATTGTGCAGTGTAATCTCGTTATCTGGGTTTGAGGTCAGCTGCTGCTGCATTGGAATGGCGGATGTTTGCACAAATTTGTCCATTGTTTTCCACCATGGACAATGAACTGTGACGTCATGTGTTGCTTTGGGTGCGATTCACTTCTTGAGGGATCTCAGGGTAAGGTATCATGACCTCGCCGGACGAAAATGCAACTTGGTTGGTTTGTTCGGCAGTGTTATCAATATGACTAAAATTGCCCGTGTTACGCGCACGGACCGCGTTTTTTAACGTAAAACATGGCAGAATATCTTGCTGGCATAGAAAGGTCTGAGGAAAGGTTACATTAGGTTACGAATATATTTGTGCTGAGGGTTGTCGATATGTGCATGGAACGGACATATTCAACATTTTGAATGTTGCTTTTTACATATTACTTGAAAGGATGTTAATTTTCTTACTTGTCATGGAGTAGGTAGGACTACGTGTAACTTGCGCCTGTGCATGATTCAAGGAAATGTATGACCTTTTCCAAGATGAATGGAGTCGCACTTGAGTCGAGCTTTTCAGACCAGCTGAAGTTGCAGGACAGTCAAAGAAATGCTCCTTAGGGACCAGGTGTGTCAGTTTGTAATCTTTTGAGGGGGCCCAGGCCCACGCAATGTTCATCTGGACCCACCCAGTGTTGGATTGGGCCCATCCAGTGTTTTCTGCCGGTTTTAACCCTGTTCCCGGAGGGTTAGACGGTATGGCCTATTCCCAGCGGGAGGGTGGGGGCGGATTCGACCCCCTGAGATCTCGAGAACTACGCGTCCGATTTTATCGCAGCAAATGCCAATCAGTTTGCCGTAACGTAAACTGCATTTTTATGAGGAAATCAAAATTTTGAAATGGCTGGATACAGTGGGCAATAAAGTCGAAATGGGGAATATTTTCGGAGTTGTTATAACTCTTGCTTATGGGCCGATTTCGGCGAAATTGGCATTAATCGAGAGGTTATGGATGGGACGTTTACCATTGGTACACACTTGAAATTTTGGGAAAATTCATGGGCGTTCACAGGATTTCAAAAATAGGAGGATTAGTTTTTCAAAAGCTAAATTAACAAAAAAAGTTAAAAGCCCTTTTTTGGCTGCTACAAGTCACGTTGTGCTCAAGAAGTACAAATCATACCACAATGTTTGTAAAATGTTAGCATAGGTGGTGCCAGGGACAGGAAAAAGGGGTAACTGCCTTGGTGACATGTTCTCCAGATCAGCTCACGACCTTTAGCCTTAAATAACCTTCAGTGACATTAGAATTACTTGGAATGGTTTCTTGTGCATTTCATATTGTTTAAAACGTTTCCCGTCTTTTGCATTACTCTATTTCTAAAATTCCATTTCACGGCTAGGGTACGCGCAATGATATTTTAGGTCATGGCTCCGTGCATGACCTGACACCAGGCTGAAACTTATCAAACAAGTAGCGGGCACTCCTCTACGTGATATGTATTCCGGGTTTGGCATTTGAAATGACAGCGCCAAAATTATTACTATGAGACCAATTTTTGACTTTTGACCTAGACCTGACCTTGTTAATTGACCTCAGTTGAACAAAATTGTAATATTTTGCCCAGCCCTTTGCCTATACATCCATATAAAGTATCAAGTTATATCTTGAAAACTGTTTTTGGCAGTCATTTTCCTTTTACCCTCAACAGGGCCAAAAACGGCCTGAGGTGCCTCCCAAAAACGTAGCTTGTCTCCGCCCGTGTGCAAGATGGAATTACGAAATTTTGTCACAGTACGTAGGAAGAATAGCTAGGAAAAGTGACTAAGTTTCGTGAACCTGTGTCAAAAAGTCCTGAATTGGCAAGCAAAAAACCCGATGGAGGGCGGATTTAGCACCCCCTGCCGGGAGTAGGATTAAAGGGAAATGAATAATAGTAGTTAGAAGAACGGCTGAAATAGACAGGAGATAGGGAAAACGTGAAGAGTAAAGTCCAAAGCGATGTGTCTAGCATTCTACGTATATGTACATGCATACCTGTATACATGGGGATGAAAGCAATTTTTATGTTTAGAAGTAGTCGCGAAAACATACAAATTTCCATTGGTCAAAACAGAGTGGGCTAAATCCGGTGAGAAACCCATATTTGGGGGGAGGTTAGGTTGTCTGGCTCTCGACTCGGCCCCCTGAATCATTTACAGAAATTGATGTCCCTGGTAGGGACACAGCATGAAGTCATGCCTCATAAGGAAACAGTGTGATGGAGACATACACAACTCACAAAGTTCTTCATTTCATTTATCGTTATATCAAGCTAAAAATTCGCTGCAGGCCATGCCTTAACAACATACATTTTCAGAAAGATTCATTTAGCTTTTTTCATATTTTGACCACCATAGCCCGTACGTTCCCAGTAAGCAACATTGGTGGAGGAAGACAACCGAAAGATGTTAAGATTTCTTTTCGCACCAGGTAATCAACGTTTTACAAAACCAATGGCCAAACGGAGAACCAAAACGAAAGAAAACTCCATGCCTGAAACAGGCTGAGATTTGATAATATTTGCAGTCTGCATTGCTTTGCAGCCAAGTTTTAGGCAAGATGGAGGTAAGAGAAATTTATTCCATAGATTTGATTTTCGTTGTGGATGCCAACGATAAAATTGGCCGGGTCGTTCAAGTACAAATCGTAAAGATTTATGTTTTGTCTTAACTTGCGTTATTCTCTCACCGATACCATCCATAGTGCATCGTCCTTACCTATCTGCAAGGAGACGCATGGCTGTGACACACCCAAATGGGCGTGGTCTGATTTACTACGAAACTTGCGTGATGTCATGCCACTGACCTTTGGTGGCATTCCTTAATTTCTGTTTGGTCAGTTTTTGGGGAGTTTTGCAAACTTTTCGGATATATTCTTGAACGTCTCAAGTTATCTGTACGATGATCAGCAGCGCTAAAATAAAGTGGCATTAATGTAAACCTTACGTGACGCGCTGAAATACAGTCGGCTGGCAGCGGTTCCCAGTTTTATTTCAGCGCGCTGCGTTGACATTGAATGAAGGAAGTGCATGTAAGCGTTGGGGCATCGCATTAATAGCTTTTACGGAGAAACGACCAGTTTTGGGACTCGCGGATGAATGACTTGTAAAGCGTCTGCCTCCTGTTCTGGAATGGCACCCGGACGGGGGTTCGATTTCCATTAAGGTGCTTTCTAGTTGGCCTCGGTCAGGTGGCAACTGGCCAGCGTGAATCATCACTGATAAAGACGGGTGATAGTGTCGAGGCGTTGTCGGCAGGTACATTTTTGTCTAAAATTAAGCCGTTTAACAGGAATTGCGCGATTGGATGGTGGTTTCGGGGTTGACGGTAAACGCAAGAAGTTCTGTTTGCATAAATGCTGTTTTTGCTAACAGAAAGCCATCCCAACAAAACGTTTAGATTAAATTTGTGTGAAAAAGAAGTACGTGTATGTTGCGTTGCATAAGTTCGCACAAAGCTACGCAAAGTTGGCTCACGCATTCTTCGGCTTCAGATATGGCGTAATCACTAACAACATACCAGATGCCATTAACCCGAAACGTGCTGATCCTAACACTGTCAACAGTTGAAACATTGCGTGACATTTTACGGCCTGACCACCGAAAATACCCGTACATACTGATCGCACAGTTATCTGTTGAGTTGGAACGAGAGGTCGTTAGATATTCGCTTTGCCGAACCGCTAACCGTGCGTCACGTGTTAACCTGTTAGGGTTTACTGGTGGAGCGGTTGCGTCATGTGGGACAGAGTGCGCCACCTCCCATGATGCGGGAGTTTCTGGGAAACGAGCATTTTTATGAGACGGGACAGTTGTTTCGGTTCCTGTCTGGCATCGGTTTCCCTGTCGTGTAGGCATCTCGGTAGTGTCTTTGTTTTATTGTGTTTACTCATCATTTTCACGTAGCTTTATTTCTACCTTGGTGCGGTTCTTTTGGATATTCCTTTAAGCTTTGACTGAGTTAGCCGATGACAGTTTTACTGAAGTCAGTACGTCATTAAGTTATGGGCGCCTTATGTCCGTGAACTCGGTGCGCCCCTGAACCGTAATGAACGGACGAAGTGATGACTGAAGCTGCCGGGCACTTTAAACTAGAAAAAAACTGACATGAACGCTGTCGTCTTTTGCGCCCATAAGTCGTCAAAATTTCGCCAGAATATGGGATTTGAGGATGTTGAGCAACACACGATTTGTCCTGAAGTTCCCGAGATATTGATCTCAGAACTATGATGCAATGTGAAATGTACCAGTTCGACCCTGACAGCTCAGTTTTTGGTATTATTGTTAGCGAGTTCCTCCTCTTTCGGAAAGAAGATAATATTTCTACATTGTGGGTGTTGAAATCACGGCCTTTATACATGGTATTATGCTGTGGTGTTAAAACTAGATTGGCCTGTGCAACGTGAACCTTTGGGATGATGGATCTACAGATTTTGAAATCTGCACCACAGGTACCCATGTCGACCAGTTTACACTCGAATGTCTTGGCGGTCGGGTGAAAAGTAACATGCATGGGTAAAAATAACATGCATGTCGTAGAATTGCCAATGCGCCAAGAAACGACATGGACATCTCGCCATCAGCATCTTGAACAAGCCTTGCGAAGCTGTGTGAAATGTAAGGCGCCATTTCACTGGACATAAAATGAGCCACCTAGGTATATTGCTATGTGGTGAAGGTTCTGCATATGCGACGCTGCTCATAGATTGTTTTTTGTACGTTTTCATTCTGTGTGTTGAGATAGATGTGCTCCTTACGCAGCGCTATGCTATGCTTATGCTAGTGGCAATCAAAGTATCCGGATTGAATTATCTTACCGAAAAGCTTCGTCGTGTTGATATGGAAGCTGTTAAAAACAGCTCGGGAGGAGGCTGCGTGTACGTCGCTCTTGGATGACATCAGGGCATTGTAAGGCGCTGAGATTCCAAGTTGTTTTGACGATTTTTGGGAACAGTTTGCCGTCTGTAGTTGCTTCGTAATTGGCTTCGACGAAATACAGCACAAGGCAATGATGTTCGTGTGTTCTCAACCCAGGGATCCATGTAACATCTTCAAAGGACGTGGCCGGATTGGGCGATGATTCTGACGTGTCGCCGGGATGGCTGGCTGGCGCGAATCGGCGACACCATCGTCATATCAATGCTGCTGGTCTGTGGTGATGGTGCGGCCCTCTCACTCTGCCGACCTTGTCCACTTATATAGGCAGCATTGGGCCGATGAGATGTATTATGGTGTATTGTTTGCAGAGCGACATCTGTGGTGTTATGTAATTGACCAACGAGGATGCGCGACATTTCAGCCCATGTCGCACGACCCGGGGAATTATGCCAAATGACTGTGGGCCTGGGCGTCCTCTAGGTCAGCCGTGGCACCAGTAACAGACATGGACCATCACGTAGGAAGCACTGACGGCTAGTGGTGGTCTCACATACTGTCAGTTTGTGTTGGCTCGCAGATTCCGTTTCTTTTACAGTGCGCCTGGACTGTATCGTGTTGCCGACAGGCACGGATCCAGGGGGCGATGGGGCGATCCCCTCTCGGGGCCTGAGAAAGTCCCATGAGAGGGGCCGAGGGTGCCCATCCCAGGCTCAGAAGAGGCCCCGTATGAGCTTCACGGGGTCTCTGTGGAAACGTTACGGGTTCTTGATGCGGCCAGAGGAGCCTCCGGGAGGGTTAGATTGCCCCTGATGCGCATAGAAGGGTCTCTGAGGCTCCCGAAGGGCTCCTGAGACCGCAACGGGACCTCATCACGGCAGATTGCCTCTGAGACCGCCAGAAAAAGACCGCATGAGACGGTCAAGATGAGACTGAGTTTCTGGGACGGCACAGGGGCCTCTGGAATCTCGGACCCGAGTGGGTTTCACGGCCTCTGTGGAAAGCTGAAGGTTCCGGATGCGGTCAGACTGCATTCGAGGGGGTTCATGGAACCATGAGGAGGTAAGATGGACAGAAAGGCGCCTGAAACTCTCCAAGGGTCCCTGGGACCGCAAGAGGAGCCCCAACACGGCAAAGGGTCTATGAGACCGTTTAAAATGGCCGAGGTCCCTGAGACGGCAATAACTTAAGGTGTCTAGAGCGGTACAAAGAGAACCTGACCAGCCATTGGGGCCCTCTGAACAGTGATTTACCAGCGAACTCAGTCCCGAGAGGAACCCGAAATAGGCTACACTAGTCTTTTTGAAAACCTGATTGGTTCATTCTGCATCCAGGGGCCCCTTCACGGAAGGATGGACCCCTACACGGCAGATGGCCTCTGAGGCGGCGTGGGAGCCCTGGGCGGCCAGAGGGCCCCCAAGTGTGCTAGACGTCCTGGTACAGAAATGCCCCCTGGGACTACCAGTGAGGCTTCTGAAGCGCCAACGAAGGTCCACGGTATGGCTAGAGGGGCCCTAAGGCCGCCAGATATCTCCCAAGCAACAGACGAAGACCCCGGATACAGCCATGAAGACCACCGGATACGTTCAGAGGGCCCATGACATTCCAAGAGGTCTTGAAATCGACAAAAGTTTTTTTACCGCCAGAGGGTCCCTGAGACGGCACAAATGTTTACCAAAGGCAAGACGAGTACTTAAGACAACATGGGTCCACTGAGACGACCTGAGGGGCCTTCGAAACTCCGAAGCCTTGAGGCGTCCAGACAGCTTTTGAAACGGCCAAGGGACCTAGCGCATTGCCAGAGGCGCCTCTGTCACGGCAGACTTATACAGAGTCCTTGTTACTGTGAGGAACGTCTTAGAGGGCAAACATTCCCCAGGGACGACAGGAAGGAACCCGAGATCGCTTGAGTGTCCCTGATGCCAGGAACTGCCCGTCCCTGAAACTGCCAAAGGAGCGCCTTAGACGTCCAGAGAGACACTTGACACTGTAAACGGAACCTGAGACCACCAGTGGGCCCCGACAGACAGACAGGTCTGGGGCAGACGGTCCGAGACCGCCAAAAACCTAGCAGAAAAGTCACCAGAAGCTACGAGGGGGTACTGGGGCTGCTGGGCCACATAATCACGACATTTAAAATAAGGGGAAGGGCGCAGCCGCCTAAAATCCCGCTGTTGCCATATTTTGGCCACTTTATTGGGAAACAAACGCAACATATTCTCAGATATAATGACGCATGTGAATTTTTAGGTTACTTTATACGTTTACTTTCAAAATAGCATGGAATATTTCAACCTGAACCCGAGCAGATCAACGTTTTTTTCTCATCTGAAGAGCACCAGAAGTAAAACGTGGGGGGCGGGAGGAGAGCCCCGCGCTGACCATTCAACCTGTGTTACAGCCAGCCTCGGCAAAGCACGGTATTGTGAAACAAGTTGCACAAATCGCACTGTTGTGAAAACAGCTGTACCAATCAGTGTGAACGGTCGGCGTTTTTTTTACATGTTTAAGGAACGAAACTTGTCACGAACAAATACATTAGCTCATTCCACGTCCAATCGCGCTATAATTGGCCGGACCCCTTTTGATCTTGATGAAATCTGGTACGCTCATAGCACTTATCAAAAAAATGACCAACCAGGAGTTTTTGGCCCGGGGTGACCTTTGAGGTCAAAGTTATAGTTCATAAAAGATCATCGATTTTTGCAGACTTGACATGATTTACATTCCCATAACTCGGTGGCATTGTCACAGAAAGGTGCAATTACCACCATTCGAAAGAGAACTGTTTCAGCTTTCATGAATGCTAATTTTTCGTTGAGTTCGAGGTGATTTCTTAAGGTAATTCTTGATAACTGATCATTGTTTAGTGATGATTTGATCCGACTAGGCCGCATGGAACATTTTCAGTTTTAACCATGTGTGTCCACCGTGATCTTTGCGAAAAAAAAATGTAGCACCGTATCTCCCTAAGTGCCAGCAATAAACGTCGCAAAACGCATTTCTGGGAAAACTGAAACGTTCTGAGATATCTTGAATTTAGTGTTGCCAAGTGGAATCAGGGTCGCGCTTTTAGTTTGTCCGATTCGTCTACAATTTGATGTGCACATTGTCCATGGTGCTTGCTATACATGAGCGTAGTTTTAAATTGCGTAACCAGAAAGGTCAAATGTCATGACACCCCACCACCGAATGACCCATGCCATTCAATTCTGACACGCCCGTTCTTCACGTTTCCACGGAAGTGAGTCTGCCGGGTGTTCGTAGTCCTTTAAGCCAACTGAGACAATCTTCGTCGTGCATTGGGGCCTTTTGAAGGTCATCCGAGGCCATTGAACTTGACTGACCGTGGATCACCTGGCCTCGGACCATTCATACCGTTTTTGAGGCACTGACTCGGAATTTCACGTATACTGTTAGCGAATGGGGATTCGCACGCATCGAAGATTCCATGTCAGTTAGAGGGCGATGAATTTTTGTCATCACACCATCTCTGAATGTTGGAATAGCTGTAAATGAAATGACGGTTTCCTATAGACGCGGATGGAAGTAATAACTGAGATACGTGCCAAAAAAAAAAGAAATCAACTGTTATCTTTAGGACATGAAATGAACATAAATAACCCGATGCGTGCAAAATGGATTTGAAATTCGACATCAGCGCCCATTAGGACGCACAATTAGGATTATCTGAGTCGGCTTTAGGCCTTAGAACACCCGACAGACTCAGTTTCGTGGAAATGCGAAGTATGTCAGATATGAAATGTCGGGTATGTCAGATAAGGATGATGGTAGGGGTCGATTGGTGGTGGGAAGTTATGACCTTTGACCTATCTGGGCAAGCATTTAAAACCAAAGTAATGTGTAGCATGCTCGCTGGATATTATGCACACGAAATTTTAGAACAATGGACAGATGAAAGCCAAGTAATCAGTATTCATGAAACAACTTCAAGGCATATTTCTCAAGCGACACTTGGCAACACTAAATTCAATCTTTCTGAGAACGTACAACTTTATCCGTTTATTTTTTTTCTTTTTTGTTTTTTGCAACGCCTGTTGTAGATACTCAGGGACATACTGTGCTCCATTTTTTGCGAGGGACACGATGGGTAAACAGATAACCGAAAACGTTCCATGTGACTTAGTGGGTTTGGAGGTCAACCAGAGGCCACCGAAAAACTAATTTATTTATGAAAGCATTTCTTTCTCTTTCGAATGGCCCTATCGCACATGTCTGTGACAGTCCATCACCGAGTTATGGGCTCGTAAAAACCGGCGACCTTTCATGGCCTGTTACGTTGAACTCAGAGGTCACCCAGGACTGGAATTTATGGCCGGCCATTTTTCGAAAGGTTCTATGAGCTTACCAAATTTCATCCAAATCGAAAAACGTCGGGTCACTTCTCGTGCGATTTGGCGTGGAATGGCCAATATCTTTCCCCAGAAATCGAAGGTCATAGGCAGGCACGAATTAAAGGTGGGCACGCAAGATAAACGCTCGTGAATCGTGACGGACTTTTAGAAGCGCAGTGCAAGCTCACAATGGCGACCGCCGTCACTTGCATTGCGTGCTTGTCCTGGAAGCGCAGCTCGCACAGCATATGCAGCGACTGCAGGACAATATCGCACAAGATATTTGGTAAGCGAGATGCCCTAGTACGTGAGTCCCGATAAGCGACCCGAAGATTTACTGATCCACGCTTGCCGCATGGAAATGTACCTTAAAAAGGCACAAGCGACACGGCCGAAAAACTGAAGTATTTCCTGCTCAGGCGCCGCGACTACCGTCTAGTTGCTGCTAAAAAAAAGCCATCGTCCAGGTCTTGCGTGCGGATGATGTGTCTGCGACCACCAACGCCGTCTCATGATCTAGCGCTACTGTCACGGACAGTGTCACGGTTATTTATACGGCATATACTGAACTGCACGTTATGAAACACGCTGCTGTTCTCACAGCAATGCCTCTTACTCGATCCCAGCTGAACTGCCGTAACTCGTCTAGTCCTTCCCTGCCGACTCCACGCTGTCACTGTGTGCAAGGACCGGAGCGGATCCAGCTGTTTGAGTGAGTCATTTTCAAGCGGGATGGGATAGAGCAGACCGGCGACCGTAGGTCCAGACCAAGCTCCAGTGCAATACTCGTCTCCCGTCAGTCGGTGACGAGCTGTGCCGCCAGGTCTGCCACAGCGTGGTGACGGCCGACAGCGATAGCGTGGAACAGGCTGCTGGGATGACAGACAATATGAATTTGATGGCAAGTATGTCATGTTAACCTCTCGAACCACGCCTTTTGTCTGGGCAGTTTTTTTAAAGAATATTAAGTACTTGCTAGTGGAGGGCCTTAACACACAGGTGCACTGTAAATGATGTATAGGAGTGACCGTAACGACACCGGGAATATCCTGTGACAAAATGTCAATAGCTCGATATCAGATCAAGCATACCCGTTTGCGTTCACGTTGCAGCCTTGCACAGAAGGCAATATACTGAGAATGCAATTGTAATGCAATGGCAGTCCCCATAACCTTCTAGTGGATTGCAGTCGATCAGCATGATTTCCTCAGGAGTACGAAACAGCTGTTAGGGTCTGCGTATATCGGGACACTACCTGATATACGCCCAAAAGAGCATTTGAAAGAGCCAAAGGGTTACTGAAAGCACCAGAGACTTCCTATCCCGAGACTTCCTATTCGAGACTTTGTTTCCGCGGAAAAATCCAAAGACGTGAAAAATAGTGACCGAAGCTCCAGGCAGCTTTAGGTTTATAGGAGAAGGTGTATGTCGGACGTCATCCCCCCAACCAATCAGTTGCGTAAATCAACAAATATCTTTGAAATGAAGTATACAGTATGAAATAAAAGGCCTGTCCTATGCTATATATTTCGTTGAAAGTAGTTTTGTTGCTTCAGGTGATGCAGTTCTTAAATCCTTCAAGTTTTTCTACGTGACCTCTAAAGGTCAAACGGTCACAGCTGTTTCAAAACGGACTTCAGATTCATGCCGTGGCTGTTGCCAACTTTACGTTTTTTTGTGGGATCTCTGGTAGTCAAATGGCCAGGGACTATTATACGGACTAAATATCAAGCGGACTTTTCCAGAATGAACGCCAGATTCGAAAACAACTTGGCCATATTATCCAGTGACATACATGTCATTAAAGTCGGTGCTCGTAGCTGGAGTCCTCTGCTGTGGCTGTTGCTAACTTAACGTTTTGTGTTGTGACCTCTTGAGGTCAAATGATCAGAGCTATTCCAAAACGGACGCCAAATGTGTAAAAAACTCGGTCAGGCTATCCTACGACACAGCTTGCGTTGAAATCGGTGCTCGTTGCTGAAGCCGTTGCTGTGGCTGTTGCTAACTTCACGTTTTTTTGTGTGACCTCTAGAGATCAAACGGTCGGAGCTTTTCCAAAACGGACTTCAGATTCGTGAATAACTCGATCAGGTTATCCTACGGCATAGCTTACATCGAAATCTGTACTCGTTGCTGGAGCCGTTGCTGTTGCTGTTGCTAACTTCACGTTTTACTGTGTGACCTCTAGAGGTCAAACGGTCGGAGTTTTTCCAAAACGGACTTCAGATTCGTGAATAACTCGATCAGGTTATCCTACGGCATAACTTACATCGAAATCTGTACTCGTTGCTGGAGCCGTTGCTGTTGCTGTTGCTAACTTCACGGACGTCCAAAGCACTGGGGCCTCTAGATTGAGTAAGGTACCCGCAGGGCGCCTTACTCTGCCCAAAACAGAGGATTACACAAAGAAGGAAATTTTAAACATAGAAAAAGGCTTACAAATCTAAAGTGAAGCGTGTTCCGAATATACCAGAGGCCTTTGATTGCTACGAAGAGAAGCCCGTGGTCTGAATGAACGTTTAGGGGTCCCTGCTAGCTTGCAGGGGTCTCATTACTTGTCTGTAGTGGGCCTCATGCACCCCATAAAAGGACCCTGCCGGTCTTGGAGGAACCTCATTTCGCTCTGTAAAGAGGCACCTGCTGGCCAATAGAGAGACCCCATCGCCTTGTAAAGGGGTCCCGCTGTAGTGTAAAGGAGCCCTTGCTTGTTTTAAAGGTGCTCCTGCCTACCGATAAGGGGCTCCCGTCAAGTCGGTAGGAACATCCTTACACTACAGCACGGCTCCTTTACAAGACAAGGAGTCTACTGTCCAGCATGGGCTTTTTTACAGACCGGCAGGAGGTTCCTCCAGAGGCCAGTGGGGCCAGTTATAGGCTGGTAGGAGTCTCTATTGACATGCAGTGCCTCCCCCTCCTACAGGCTAGCAGGGACTCCTAAACGTTCATTCAGGGGTCCCTACTTGCCTGTAAAAATGTCATGGCCGACCTGTAAGGGGCACCCGTCAGGTCGGCAAAAACGAATTTACAGGGAAGGAGGGTCTCTTCAGTCTGATAGTGATTTTAACCACCTCATTGGTCATGAGGGTCCCTGGTCCGATTTACCCCCCCTCCCCCGGCGAAATCCTGGCTTCGCCCTTGTCACCAGTTGGCCTATTTAACTGTGCTGATAGGAGGGACACGTGCTATGTTTGTGCTCTGTCGTTCTTCAGACCTCTCAGGAATCTCGGTGAGGAATTGACTGATGGATTCCTGTCTTCACACTTCGTTTGAATAAGTCACCTGGCTTGTGCCTTTTTTGGTTTTAGGTTTGCGTTCCGCAGTCATTCGTTTGTCTTCGTGGACGGAGAGGCTGTGGCGGTAGCATGGTCCGTCATTGTTTTGCCAGGGAAAGATACAACATGCTCAATCCGAACTGCGTCGATTGCCGTGTTGCGAGACACCGCATTTTGGACATATTTCTCTCCTGTTGTTTCGAACATCGAGACAACGCTTTTCGCGATAGACAAGTATTGTAAACACATCCTCCGTTAACTGCCCGAAAAGATCTTGTATCGTGCAACAGTACGGGGCATGGAAAATGCAGTATGCGAATCATTCCGTTCGTCATGTTTACCATTGACTGTCTTGATCGCCGGGGTATCCCACACGTCCGTTGGTCTTCATTTACTCCCCGTTTTGGAAGCCGAAAATATGTGACTAACGTTTGATCGCGACCTCAGCTGGAACTCGCACGTCACAGTCGTTACCCGACGCTGTTTCGGGTAACGATACTCGGAGTCCCAGAGTAGTCTTACCAGAGTAGTCTGCGGAGCTACTTGCCACCCACCGTCATCTCCGCGTTGGCCAATGCTTTGACCATATCGCGGATCGGTTGCTGCATTCCGGTGCACGGGGAAGAAAGGAACACAGAAAAACCTCGGTTCCAAAGAGTGCGGACCGCCCAGCTAGTCATTTTCGACCGGAAGAAAACGATCATGTCTCGCCTCTGCTTCGGAGGCTGGTCTGGCGCAGCGCGAAGAACTTGGTAACTTCCCACACTCTGTCCTGATACGAAAACACGCCATCTCACGGTAGGATGACGCCGAGACACAGCTAACCAAAAATAATACTAGCTTAACTATACTCGTCGCAGGAACGATTTTAATCTTAAACAAAACAAATTTAAATTTAGGTCAGTCTGGGGGCTTTTAGCATCCTAACTCACGTTCGACTGTCGGTCGGCGCCATGCACGCCCGATTGGGATTGACCGCCCCCTTCTAACTCACGAACGGTTCGTTCGACGATAAAAAAGCACACCGTTAGAAAGGTCGTGACAAATGGAGCTCGAAACTGGTCTCATTTTTAGTTCTGGATAATACGCAAGCCATTTACGCCCAGTGGCGTAGCCGGGGGGAGGGGGGGGCAAAGAGGCCATGACCCCTCGGAGGCCAAGCGGGGCCCCATGACGGCCCAGCGGACCCTCTGTGGCCGAAGGCCCCAGTTCTTTGGATAATGCGAGGCACCCGCAGGGCGTCTTGCACCGTCCGAAACGGACAATTGAAGCAAAAAAGAATATTTTGAGCATTAAAGAAGTCTTACGAACCTAAAAAAAACGTACTCCGAATGTACAAGAAGGCTTTGTTTGCTATCAAGAGAGGCCCGTGGTTTAGGGGTCCATGCTAACTTGTAGGGGAGTGGACCTCCTTTCAGTCTGAATGCTATGAAGAAAGCCCCTGTTCCTGCCTCTAGAGGTAGACAGCGGCCCTTTACAGGGGGATACTACGCCCTCTACAGACAAGCAGTGACCCCACTGGCCAACAGGGGCCCTTAAACGATCATTCAGGCGCCTTTGCTACACTGTAAAGATGTCCCTGCTGACCTGTAAGAGGCACCCGCCAGGTCGGCAGGAACGTCTTTACAGGCGAGCATGGGCCCCCTTTACATTTCAGTGGAGCCGCTTTGCAAACCGAGAGTAATTTTAACGACATGGGGCCCCACTGATTACGAGGGCCAGGCGCGGATCCAGGGGGGGGGGGGCAATTGGGGCGGTCGCCCCTTCCCTCCTGAGGCCTGAGAAGGGACCCCTGTCAGACTTAAAAGGAGCCCCGAAGGCGCTCCGTATGAACTTCACGGGGTCTCTAAGAGCACATGACGGGCTCTTGATGCAGTCAGGGAGGCCTCCAGGAGGGTTAGATGCCCTCTGAGACGCACAGAGGCGTCCTTAAGCTCCCAAAGGGCCCCTGAGACCACAACGCGGCCCCAACACGGCAGTGTCCCTGAGACCGCCAGATGGCTCATAGGGCCTATGAGACGGCCAAAATCAGGACTGAGTACTCAAGGGGCCCATGAGAGAAAAGCTGGATGTCTTGTTCTTGATGTAGTCAGAGGGCCTCCGGGAGGGTTTATGAGACCCTGACATGGTAAGATGGTCCCTAAGATGGAAAAAATGACCCTTGAAACTCTTCAAGGGCCCTGGGACCACAAGAGGCCCGAACAGGGGAAAGGGTCCATGAGACCGCTGGAATTGCCAGAGAGGCACCTGAGACGGAAAGAACTTAAGATGGTGCCTAGCACGGCATATGGAGACCCTGGCCAGTCAGAGGGGCCCCTGAACGGGGATTCGTTGGTGACCTTCCCAATCTCGAGAAGAGCCGCAAATGGGTTACACTGGCCTTTTTGAAACCTTGAGGGGCTCTTGATGCCGCAGGGGCCCCCGGGAAGATAAAGTGGTTTCTGAGACGGCAAGATGGGCCCGTACACCGCAGATGACCCCTGAGACGGCCAAAAAGGTCGCAGGGGCCCCTGCGGGGCAAAGACGATAAAAGGGCCTCTGGAACGGTATTTGGGTTTTATAGGGGCGCTAGACGGCCCGAGGGTCTCCGAGTATAATGAGCTGGCTTCTGGCACGGACAAGGTCCCCCCGAGACTGCCAGTGAGGCCCCTGAAGCGCCAGCAAAAGCCCCTTGTTACGGCTAGAGGAGCCCTAAAAGACTGCCAGATATACTTCATGTAACAGAGAAAAACCCCTGATACAGCCATGGAGACCACCAGAGACGTTCAGATGGCCTATGACACTGCACAGGAGCCCTGAAATTGCCAAAAGGTCTTCTGTAACTGCCAGAAGCCCCTGAGATGGCAAAAATGTTTCCCAGAGACGATAAGAGGTGTACCCAGGACCGCAGGGGGTCCCCTGAGACTGCCAGAGAGGGACCTTTGAGACTGCTAACTGGAAGTCTCTAGCAATAGCGGCCCCTGAGATGACCAGAGGGGCCCCTGAAATTACTAGACCTTGAGACGTCCACACTGCTCCTGAAACGGCCGAAAGACCTAGCGGATTGCCAGAGACGCCTTTATCACGGCAGAGAGAGACTTATACAGAGGACCTTTTTAGTGCCTGAGGGGCTCCTTAGACGGCGAAAACGTTCCAGGGAGGACAGGAGGGAACCCGAGATGGTTTAAGCCAGATACCGCCAGATGGGTCCCCGAGACTGTCCGAGGTGCCCTGAAACTGCCAAAGGAGCGCCTGAGACGTCCCGCGGGGCACGTGAAACTGTAAAAGGAACCTGAGGCCTCTAGAGTGTCCTGGCACGGCAGAAACTGACAAAACAATCCCCAGAATGCACGAGATTTGGGGGGGGGGGCGACAAACGGGCTCCTGGCCCAGATACAGTCACGACATTTCTAATGGAGGGAGGGACGGAACCGTCTAAAATCTTGCCGTTTGTGCCATATTTCGGCCACTTTGTTCGGGAACAAAACGCCGAATTTTCTCAACTAAGGCGACGCATTTGAATTTTTTCCTTTATTTCATCTGGCAAAAAACAAAATTAATCATTTTTCATATCTGAAGCGCAAAAAATAAGGGTCCCACGCTGACGTTCCCCTCCATCCCCCCCCCCCGCCTTGGCGAAATCCTGGATCCGCCCTTGGCGAGGGTCCCCATTGCTTGCGGAGGCCCCCTTGATCCGATTGGCCCCCCCTGGGCGGAATCCTGGCTACGCCCATGGTTGCGCCCCATGTATTTTTTCTCATAGCCGCCTGCATAAGACTGAGAAACGGCCTGGATCTCAAAGGCTGTGACTAATAAGGTCTAGGTAAAGGCACCAGCGGACGAGTAAAAGTCCGCAGATGCCGATGCTCGTCTAATTTCTCTGATTTGTCTAATACGTACGCGGAAATGTTGCGTTGAAGACATGGCGATTTTCGCACCGCTGCACGGCGGGCGCCATAGACCAACGCGGTTTGAAGTTATCGGACACTGATTTCTGCGCCCTTTTATTTTAGTGAAATATGTCTTTCCAAATGTTATTTCTTCATCCTAATGGTTCTTGCGACGATTTCTCATCCTTAACTTTTGGAAAAATTCAGTGGTAATCAATCTACACAATTGGCGTAGCTTTATTCGCAAAAGTCCGTTTTTCCAAAATATGCAATTTTCTAGAATTTTTTGAACTTCTTGGTATTAATCACAGCTGTGCGAGCGAGTTCTGCTAGTTTCTGCCCGATCTCAGTCATTCATCTCCGATTTTGATGGCAGAACATTTCGGCTCATAACAGTTATTCGTGACCTGACCTCAGGTCAGTGGTCGGAGGTCACTGAACTTTGCCCATTGGCGGAAACCGGATGTCTGGATATCCCTTCACTCAAACTGTTATCAAAACTTCGGTAAGTTTTCGAAAAAAATGACTTATTTTAAAAACGGGCCTGACCTTGGGTCAATGGCCCGGACATTTAAGAAAAAATTGATACAGATTTGTTGCATTTATCGAAATCTCTAACTTTGGAAGTTTTATTGTGATATTTTGTTTTGCGAAAAAGTTACAAGACGCTACACTTTTTATGACATAGGTCCAATTGACCCGACCTAGGTCAGACACCTTTCTTGGCCAGAGGTCAGAAATTAAATACAAGGTGTAAAAGTGATCAAGCAAAAAGCACACCTACTTTCGTGGCGTTGCGTTCGTTCGTTCTCTCGGAATCTCGGAAAAACCTCATGGGGGCGGTCAACCGTTCACCCCAGTCGAGGATGGATGAAAAGTCTGATTACATCGATTAGACAGCAAGGTCAGTTACTTGCCGTCGCCTCATTGAAATATGCTACCTTTAATCGGCTTTATCGGTTCTTACGTGATTGTGATCTTTGGTGACTTATTACCAGGGTCGATGGCATGGGCGTCTGGGCGTCGCCGAACGGGGGGACTAGGGGACGTGCCCCCTATTCTAGAACAGGAGGGATCATCCCCCATCAAGAACAATAATCTAAGAAAAATTTAAAAAATCGGTACGCCTGAATGAACTCTCATGAATCGTTGTCATTACCATTGATGAGGGAACACACATAAAACTACTGAAGATTAAAATCACTGCGTTTAACCGTATTCCCGGAGGGCTAGACGGTATGGTCGATTCCTGGCAGGGGGGGGACTCGGCCCCCCCGAGATCTCGAGAACTCATTGTCCGATTTCATCACAACAAACTGCAATCGATTTGTCGTGACGTGAACTACACTTTTATAAAAAGAAATTCGCAAAATTTTGAAATTTGTGGATACAGGGGGCAAAAATGTCAAAATCAGGGGTACTATTGGACTTCTTATAACTCCGTTGTTTATGGACCGATTTCGATGAAACTGACATGAATCGAGAGATTATGAATAGGGCTTTTACCATGGGCCCGCAAATATGAAATTTTGAGAAAATTCATGGCCGTTCACATGGTTTCAAAAATGGGAGGATTAGTTTTCTAACAACTGAATGAACAAAAGAGACATACATCCTTTTTTGGCTTCTGCTAGTCATGTTATACTAAAGAAGTACAAATCGCATTACAATGTTCGTATAATGTTAGCATAGGCGGTGCCAGGGACATGAAAAAGGGGGAACTGTCATGGTCACACGTTTCTCAGATCAACTTGTGACCTTTGACCTTAAATGACCTCCAGCGACCTTGGGGTCACTTGGAATGATCTCGTGCGCATTTAAGATTATCTGTAAACGTTTTGAATCATTTGAATTCACTCTATTCCAAAAATTCCATTTTATGTCTATTGCGATATAGGGTACGCGCACCGACATTTTAGGTCATAGCTCCGTGACCCGACCTGATATCAAGCTGAAACTTGATACACAAGTAGAGGGCATCCTTCTACGTCAAATATATTCCGGGTTTGACATTTGAAAAAACGGCGCCGAAATTATAGCGAAAAAACAAATTTTGAATTTTGACCTTGACCTGATCTTGTAAAATGACCTCAGATAAACAAAATCAAAACTACACATTGCCCTACTAATTAGCTATACATCCGTATAAAGTTTTAAGTTTTATCTTAAAAACTCTGTTTTTGGCAGCCATTTTTCTTTTACCCTCAACATGGCCAAAAATGGCCAGAAGTCCCTTCTAAAAACGTTGCCTGGCTCCGCCCCTGAGCAAAATAGAATTTCGAAATTTTGTCACAGCACGTAGAAAGAATAGCTAGGAAAAGTGACCAAGTTTCGTGAAGCTGCGTTAAAAAGCCTGGAGTTGGCAAGCAAAAAACCCGAGGGGCGCGAATTCAGCCTCCCTGCCGGGAATAGGGTTAAGGCACATTTGTCTTTTTTCACGACAGAACGAAACAAACAGTTCCCTGCGTTCAGAAGGCATGGACCCAAACAAGAGGCCGACCCAGACGCCGTTTCGAATGACCAGGATCGCGCTTGATTCGGATCCGGATCAAGAATCACGTGTTTTTTTGGGTGAATCAGATAACATCCAGATCAGTTTGGAAAAAGCAGCCGTCAGTTACATTTGATTTGGATCAAATCTGAAAAACAGTCGTGATCCAACTGCTGACCCAGACCCAAGCGCTGTAATCCATTCGGATGAATGGATCACTGTGAATCTGACTGATAGCGGTCAAATGATATACGTATAGCGGGCTGACAAAAAAAAAACAAAAACAAAAAAAAAACAACAATATGCTTATGAAGAATACCTCTAAGTTCGAATCCACCAAACCAGATTTCATTCAAGAATGTGCCAAGTGAGCTACAACAAACAGTTTTCCACAGCCATACAAGATTCAAACTTCTACAGCCCAGCTAGGGGCTGTGGAAGTGCTGGCTGGCTGAGTCTGGCCGAGTCTGTCATTGACCACTGGCGACCGAAGGGCCTAAATACCTAGCACCCTGCTAAATACCAGGTACTGCCATCGGGCCCAACGAACGTGTTCGAGCCAACGGGTCGTGACGTCATCTTTATGTAACATGGCACAGACCGGTCTGGGACACAATGTCCGACTGGATGTCTGAAGACCTTCCACGAGGATTTTTATGGCTTTCCTCGTTGTTAGGACTAGATTAAATTAATATTTCCATCTTACGATGAAATAAACTGATATGATGATGAAATAAATGATGAAATAAATGATGAAATAAACTGGTATAAACTGATAAATGAACTGATATTCCTCCTTCACTAAGCCCTCGCCGGCATAACGCTGCCTTCGCGAGGCACAGATGTAGCAGTTTTTCTGCTGGGCGTGATAGTTTGACTATTGGCGACATCGTTTGTGCCAAATTTTTCTCTTCTTCAGTACTTCGCTTTTCACAAGTTCTCCTTGTCAATTCTTCGCTTATTCGTCAGACACACAGAATTCCCACTTTCACCATCTATATTCTTGACGTCGAACACTGACCACTCACAGCACCAGCACTTCACTACGTCACGAGCGTCACGTGATGTTGAGTCGGTAGATACACCGATAGCTACTGAGCGAAAACCGGCCATGCTTATATACTACCTACGAACGGAAATGATGACAGGGGATGGTGCAATTATGATATCATATACAACCAATCAGAAGGCGTTTTGTAATCCAAATATCCTGGAAAGACTAGGCTTTAGCCAATGAACGAGCGTGAGAATGCACGGATTTCAAAGAACGGGCTGATGGGCGAACACAAGAGCTCAGAAGTTTCAGCGGGTGTAAGCTATTTTAATATTAGAAAAAGGCAGTATCGTTGAACATTACGGATATGATTCACCTAGCGACACTGCGGCACGATTGATGTACTTGAGGCGTTAATGCGTTCTCAGACATCTTTGTCTGATTCCCTTCGGTGCCGTCTCTGGGAACTAGACTTGAATGCACCTTAGACAGTCTACCAATCAAAGGCTTTGAAGGGAAACCTATACGATTTAGAAAAAATTGGCAAACATCGAAATTTGAAGGTTTTCTGATACAGGGAATTTAAAGCCATGATGTGAACTTCGTTACATCACAGCGCGAGGTTTTTACGATGAAATCTGAGTCCATATTTAAAATTTTCATCGATATTTAGGGGGTTATCCAGTTCCGATCATTACATTTTGCTCTTTAAAACGGACAGATAATCCGACCATTGACAATCGGGCAATAATCCGACAGATAATCCGACAACAACATGTATGAAACAATGGTGGCATGACACAAAACAATAGACACATGACACAACAATGAACTACAAGTTAGTGGGTCAGAAAAATCTTGGACACGGCTTAGCAAACACTTTCAGAATGTTTCAGTCACAGCTGATCTTCTCTTCCTTGCAATGAGTGGCTGGCCTTAGAAACCATCGATGGGTTGGTAACAGAAGCACTGCTGTGGGCGTCAGATACGACGGCAGCTGACAGAATGCGTCAGTGACTGTCAAGATGTAGCAGCAGCTGACGGTGGCATCAGCAACGTGCTGACGGCGATGGGATGGTCGACGCTCTGGAGATCGACGCGCGGTGGTTTCGGTCTTGGCTCGACATGATGTCAATGTCGGTAGTTTTCCTTTCTGGCGAATTCGAAGTCTTGAGAGGTGTTTGCGGATATTTGGTCAGCACCTCCGTTAAGGTGTCCTGATGTAAGGGTAGGGTGACACAAAGGCCTGATCACGGGACCGGCCGAGCTGCTCAAGAGAGGAGTGATCAATCTCTGAACGTTTGTACGATGGGACCAAATACGATCAGCTTGGCCTTCTTCATCTCGGGCGCATCCATTGCTGAAGAAGGGAAGAACCAGAGCCGGGTAATGGATTTGGATGATTCAAGGATTTGCCATCGGAATCGGATGTTGACGGGTAGAGTTTTGGGCACAGGGGCAGGCGAAGGAAAACAATCAAGCCAACATACTTCATGAAGTATGGTTACAGATGGTTTGTACGCACTATACGCAGACAGTGGCCGAACACCGGCTGACATTTCGTGTGCTGCTCGCAGGCAGAGCACAATATAAACACAGGTGAGAACATTTTTAAAGTGTAAACCTACAACACAATGAACATTTCACTCTGTTGTTCGATCATGTGTCATCTTTGGAGGCGCTCAACTAATTTCTCAAAAAGTGGACACCTTGATTTAATTGCGATGAAATCTCCCTGCTGGCGAAC
The DNA here is from genome assembly GCA_030062745.1 of Capitulum mitella. Classification (NCBI taxonomy): domain Eukaryota; kingdom Metazoa; phylum Arthropoda; class Thecostraca; order Pollicipedomorpha; family Pollicipedidae; genus Capitulum; species Capitulum mitella. The sequence goes on from CP099842.1 coordinate 15,783,209, forward strand.
AAGCAAACGACCCCGCTATATATATATCGATATATATATATATATATATATATATATATATATATAGTTAGTTAGTTAGTAGATAGATAGATAGACAGATAGATTACTCCATGCTTTATTCTATACTTTCTGCCAATCTCTTACCTATTGTGGCCATTCTTTTCCTTATTATTGCTCATTTTCCTTTAACCCTATTCCCGGAGGGCTAGACGGCGTGGTCGATTCCCGGCAGGGGGGGCGGATCCCACCCCCCTGAGATCTCGAGAACTACACATCCGATTTCACCGCAACAAACGGCAATCGATTTGCCATGACGTGGACTACATTTTTATAAAGAGAAATTTCAACATTTTGAAAGGGGTTGGACAAAATGTCAAACAAGGGAACAAAAATGTCAAAATCAGAGGCATTTTGGACTTCTTATAACTCCTTTGTTTATTGACCGATTTCGATGAAACTGGCATGAATCAAGAGATTATGGATATGACTTTTACCACTGGTACACATATCTGAAATTTTGAGAAACTTCATAGGCGTTCACATGGTTTCAAAAATAGGGGGATTAGTTTTTCAACAACTAAATGAACAAAAAGGCAAAAACACTTTTTTGGCTTCTGCTAGTCATGTTATGCTAAAGAAGTACAAATCGCATTACAATGTTTGTATAATGCTAGCGCAGGCGGCGCCAGGGACATGAAAATGGGGGAAGTGTTATGGTCACACGTTCTTCAGATCAGCTTGTGACCTTTCGCCTTAAATGACCTCCAGTGACCTTGGAGCCACTTGGAATGATCTCGCGTGCATTTAATATTACATTTAAACGTTTTCAATCATTTGAATTCACTCTATTTCAAAAATGTCATTTTATGGCTATTGCGATATAGGGTACGCGCACTGACATTTTAGGTCATAGCTCCGTGACCCGACCTGATATCAAGGTGAAACTTGATACACAAGTAGACGGCGCCTTTCTACGTCATATGTATTCCGGGTTTGGCATTTGAAAAGCAGCGCCGAAGCTATTTTAATAAAACCAAATTTTGACTTTGGACCTTGACGTGACCTTGTAAAGTGACCTCAGATAAACAAAATCATATCTGCACATTGCCCAGCTATTTAGCTATACACCCATACAAAGGTTTAAGTTTTGTCTTAAAAATGCCATTTTTAGCGTACATTTTTCTTTTACCCTCAACACGGCCAAAAATGGCTTGAGGTGCCTCCCAAAACCGTTACCTGGCTCCGTCCCTGAACAAAACAGAATTTTGAAATTTTGTCACGGCACGTAGAAAAAATAGCTAGGAAAAGCCACTAAGTTTCGTGAAGCTGCGTTAAAAAGCCTGTAATTGGCAAGCAAAAAACCCGAGGGGGGGGGGCGGATTCAGCCCCCCTGACGGGAATAGGGTTAAAACCGGCAGAAAATGTGGAGGGGGGGGGCGCACTAACATTGCGGGGCCCAGGGACCTCACAAAAGAATACAAATCGTCACCCCCAGACGTCCCAATTTTCAATGAGTCAAAGAGTCAGCGAGCTATGCTGACGTGATGCGTGAAAATTTTTGTTTCCCACTCGCCATTACGGCTACAACATGCACCGAGGAGAGAAGTCATTCGAAGTCATTAGTGCCTGTAACCTTGAAGTGTATGACGAACTGTACGAGTAATCTGCCAAAACACTGCGTCCAAGACCCCGGGCAAAGCGTCTCCAAAACCTGTGTTACGGCACAGACAGAGTCTGATTAAATTTCGGCGGTCAACAATCCATTTGAGTCCACCATCACAGACCTAATTACCGGCGCATCCAAAGGGAGCCTCCCCCCTTAGGCCCGCATCTTTTGTGAAAATCGTTGCTCATCGTCTTCCCAGCAGGCGTTTTCGTTTAATTTCAGTTCAGTTGAGTTGCCTCCCCCCCTTAAGAAAATGCTGGCTTCGCCCCTGGACGTAATGTTAATCCTGAAAGTGATTGGGAGGCCGTGGCCCTCAGAAACATAGGAAGCTGTACCTATGCAAAGGCAAGCATTGGAATGGAAGTGCTAAAATGTTTCCAATTTGTTACTCAATAGTCTCCTTTAGCAGTCTCTGATATCTTTCATTGGCTCTAAACTTTGGGACTAAGTAGTCGTGACAGGGCAGATGCATGAGACCACTGAGCCCGATATTGGGCCTTGCGCTAAATGTAACGGAAATGTTCATTTTTCCCATGCCACCTTCTGCTAACACCGGGCCCAACACTGGGCATCCGACACCGGCCTGCGAACTGGGCTCAGCATTTACTGGCATTGACACCTCTGATATCTTTCGTACCCTTTCATGCACGTTCTCCGGACCCTACATCGATCATGAAATCCAGAACATTGATTTCGAAGCTAGCTGAAGTTGACTGTTCCGTTTCGCTATTGACAGGGTATGACAACTAACGAGGGTGATGATTATTCGACCCGTTGTGGAAAACGAGAAGATGTAATAAATAGCCCAACCGACATCACTGTATCGTTTAATGTATTGCTTAAAAACAGAACTTCGGTATTGGAAATTGAAGTGGCCTTAACCCTATTCCCGGAGGGCTAGACGGTATGATCGATTCCCTGGCAGGGGGGATTCGGCCCCCCCCCCGAGATCTCGAGAACTACTCGTCCGATTTCACCACAACAAACGGCAATCGATTTGCCGTGACGTGAACTACACTTTTATAAAAAGAAATGCACAAAATTTTGAAATTTTTGGATACTGGGGCAAAAATGTCAAAATAGGGGTACTTTTGGACTTCGTATAACTCCGTTGTTTATGGACCGATTTCGATGAAACTGACATGAATCGAGAGATTATGGATAGGGCTTTTACCATGGGTCCGCAAATCTGAAATTTTTAAAAAATTCATGGGCGTTCACAGGGTTTCAAAAATAGGAGGATTAGTTTTCTAACAAATGAATGAACGAAAGAGGCATACATCCTTTTTGGCTTCTGCTAGTCATGTTATACTAAAGAAGTACAAATCGCATTAAAATGTTTGTATAATGTTAGCATAGGCGGTGCCAGGGACATGAAAATGGGGGAACTGTCATGGTCACACGTTTCTCAGATCAACTTGTGACCTTTGACCTTAAATGACCTCCAGTGACCTTGGGGTCACTTGGAATGATCTCGTGTGCACTTAATATTATCTGTAAACGTTTTCAATCATTTGAATTCACTCTATTTCAAAAATGTCATTTTATGGCTATTGCGATATAGGGTACGCGCACTGACATTTTAGGTCATAGCTCCGTGACCCGACCTGATATCACGCTGAAACTTGGTACACAAGTAGAGGGCACCCTTCTACGTCATATATGTTCCGGACTTGATATTTGAAGAAACGGCGCCGAAATTATTGCAAAAAAAAACAATTTTTCCTTTTCACCTTGACCTGACCTTGTAAAATGACCTCAGATAAACAAAATTACATCTGCACATTGCCCGACTACTTAGCTATACATCCATATAAAGTTTTAAGTTCTATCTTTAAAACTCTATTTTTGGCAGCCATTTTCCTTTTACCCTCAACATGGCCAAAAATGGCATGAGGTGCCTCTCAAAAAAGGTTACCTGGCTCCGCTCCTGAGCAAAAAAGAATTTTGAAATTTTGTCACGACACGTAGAAAAAATAGCTAAGAAAAGCCACCAAGTTTCGTGAAGCTGCGTTAAAAAGCCTGTAATTGGCAAGCAAAAAACCCGAGGGGGCGGATTCAGCCCCCCCTGCCGGGAATAGGGTTAATTCGGTGCGTTTTCTGGGATGGGGTGGGAATGGGAAGTAAGTCTGAAAAAAGCTCCACTTGAGATTTTTCAGAAACTCCACCCCTCAGCCAGCATGACAAATGGGACGCAACTGGGTTTTCGGCGGGGTCACCCCGTATGGGATATTACGCAAGGGTCCTATATGGGAGCCATATGGGTTATACCACTCGGGTGTGATGCTCATATGCCTGATGGGCCCCACATGGGTTTCCCACATCGAGCCCACATCTCGACTGGACTGTCGAGCGAGCTAAGGACGAAAGGGATCCCCCACATGGGTCCCATATGGGTATACACAGTGGGTGTCATGTGGGAATAATATGTGGGGCCCACCGGTGAAACGACATCCTGATCACACACTGAGGCACTATTTGTCCGCTGGAACTCATTATAAAATATATGTTATGTATGTGAAACACATGTCACAGCGGTGACCATTACCATGCATTTAAGCGCAACATGCATTCTCCTGCCATTTACCTGCAAGAAATTACCAGTAAAACTGAAACACATCTAGATGGTGGATCCTTTTGTTCTTGTTGATTTTAAGCGCGTGGAATCTTGGTGGTCTTCCGCGCCGTTCAAATCCAGCCGGCAGTCGTCGCGGAACGCTGGTCGTGACGGTCGTGACACCAGCCGAGTGGATTACGCTTCTAAGAATGGAGGCCGGCGAAATTGGTAAACCACATCATATTTGTGCGTAGCAATCTTGCAAGCGTTGAAATTTTCGGCGAACGCATGTGTTTATCAGTGTAGTCACCTGTGCTCTTGGTGTCGCAGATGCAACAGAAATAATTCGGAAATTTCATTAGCCTTTGGTGATGTATGGTACAAATATGCTTCAAGTTATGATAGTAAGAAGAGTTTGGAGTTACGCTGACAGCGCCAATATTTATGGATACCTCCGTCTTGGGCTATAATGCGCTTTTTAAGCCAGCTATAGGAATCGGAAATGGAAGATTGGAACTGGAACGTGCATACTGATTGCGTGCCATTTCTTTTACTGTTGTCTGTTACATCGTTGCCACAGCAGTGATGGAAACTTCACGGTTGGGTATCCTCATTTAACACAGACGTCCAATAAACGTAGGAAAAAGCCCACCAGTTAGATTCAATAAACGCTGTACGCAGAAAGCAAAAGCTTGTGTCTAACACTGGTCACAGCTAACGCTGGTTGGCCGATTGCATTCAATTGTAACTGCCAACCTAGGCAGCCAACGGTGTCCATGGACTTGGCCATCAGATCCGATTGACCGACTGAAAATAGGGTACTAGACAACGACTGAAAAAGCCGCGAGTTATGGCGACGCCGCGACTGGCGCGAAAGGTATTCGAATCAAAATGAAGTTACACTTCCGTGAAACCGCACTATACAAACATAGGCGGGACTTGGGCAGGACAATGCTGGTGTATATTCTTGCTTCTAAAACCTGCCCAACCTATGATCGGACATAAGACCCATGTCGCAGCATTAGCCTCGGTTCATCAGGCTACCTTCGTCAACTTCCCTTTAGTTCCTAATCCGCAACGGAAAGCTTTCGAATTCCATGAGGCTAAGATATTAAGATGCGATTGTTTTGTTAGTGTGGTAGTCAACTGTCATTGCTGGATGAATAACTGTATCATTGTTTATGGCAACCTTTATCACTTAAGAACAGCCCCTGTCAGGGGCGTCGATTTCTGTAAATGATTGGGGGAGGCCGAGCCGAGGGCCCGACAATCTGCCACCCTCCCAGATGCTAGATAGATAGACAGATAGCAAGATAGCTAGATAGATAGACAGATAGCAAGATAGCTAGACAGACAGATAGATAGATAGGTAGATAGATTGATAGATAGGTAGACAGATAGATAGACGGACAGATAGACAGACAGACAGAAGATAGAAGGATGGATAGATAGATACACCGCTTTAGACTTTATTCTGTAGTTTCTGCCTATTTTTTATTTACTGCGACCGCTGGTTAGTTATTATTACTCATTTCCCTTCAAAACCGGCAGAAAATACTTTGGAGACACAAACCAACATGGGGGGGTCAAATCAACATTGGGTGGGCCAGGCCCCTCTCAAAAGAATACAGACTAATATCCCTGGCCCCTCTGTGTCAGTTGGAGAAGAAACTTTGACAAAAGTAATCAAACGCAGAAAAGTATTGGTAAAACCTAAAACCTAAAATGAGAGGTACTGCCATATGTTCTTTCCTCTCTCTCTCTCTCTCTCTCTCTTTCATCTTTGCGGTGGTTACGGGAGGACATGACCCCTGCAGTTTTCCAGAAGCGGTGATTTGTCCCTTCCCGATTTTTAAGGTATCTGTTAGGTATTTCTTACTGGTTACGCAACTTTCTCACTTTTAAATCTATGAAAAGGGACTGCAACGACAGTTTGTTATGCAACGCCCGAAAGAATGGTTTTTACCCTCTGCCGTACCCATTTTTGGTGGAATGCAGTCATCCTGTCCCCCTCCTACAATTTTTGCACCGTTGCTACACCCATGCATGCATACATATACGCATATTCATACATTATATATATATATATATATATATACAAATGTTGACATCCCAATTTGCTAGTGATCATCAGTGTGTTCGACTTTGCCAAAGTAAAAGGAGTAATTCCAACTTTGATTATTTTGCTTCCGGAACGAATCCATTTCCGATTCATTGCCTCCCCAAAAAGAATGATTTCAGTTTCAATTCATTTGATAAAAAGAGCTGAAATTCAATTCCTGATTCCAGCCAAACAACCATTTAACAAACGCGGATTCGAATAGACAGGAAGGCATACAACTGCATTCCTAAGTACGTCTGTAAGCTCGTGAAATTCCACGCTCACCGCACTCAGTACCGGACTGTTCGGAAAAGTCGTCTTTAATAAGCCGGTACACCGTGCCGTGCAATACGCGGTATCGTGCACAGTTGCACTAGATTTAATTCACTCAATTTCGCCGGCAGACCTCGCGGTGAGACGGCATCGCTGCAAAAAATCTACGAGAATTGATCGCTGGCCAAAATGGGACGGGTTCTCTGTCCCCGCCATAGCTGATTCACCACGATGCGCGGATGAAGTCTGCGTCCATCGCATGCAGACTGAGAAAACAATGAGAATAGAAACTGGGAAGTGTCGGTAACACCAAACTTACATCCGCTTACACTGGGTTACCTAGTGGGCCTAGAGTTACTAGAGTTACTAATTTCTCCCTTGAAACAATTATTGGTCTTCTTCGCCTTTGTAACTCGCAGCCTTCATACGTAACATCTTTTTAAGATTGCATTTTTAACAAAGCAATTGATGGCATCGGCGTCACCAACGTGAGTTACACCTCACTGTCCCACTACCCCAGCCATCAGATTGCAGGGTAGGCACTGTTCATAACATTTACCCTAAAACCACGTCGGCGCTACCGAAGCGTAGCTATGTCGCTACGTGGGAATCAGGTTCAGTGACTGTAATCATTAAGGCACGTGACGTTAATGGGGTTAATAGGAATGCGAGTTAATGAGGTTTATGCTAATGTGAGTTATGCTAATGAGAGTTAATGTTAATGGGAGTCTCATGGACAGGATGGACCCAAAACCATGATATATGTCCAAAACTCCTGCCATGCATTATCATTCCTATGGCACCGCCGTTGACTGAAGGGCAACGGTAGTATAGCTAATCAGATGTGATACTGGTCTTAGCGTTACAAGGTCGCGCACTGGCCCTGCGCCACTATTGGCGCCGGTCGCCTTAGGGCACCCAAAGGGCCGCCGTGCTTTTTTACTGCTTGCATGTCAGGCTAAGCCACCGTAAAGCTTTGTAACTGGCAATACTCCCTCCCTATAACTTTGTATGCATTTGGTATGGAGCTTTCCATACCGAAAGAAATTATTGGTGTGGAATTCCATACCAATATTTTGACCCATTCATGTGTTTTCTTGTTGTATTAAGTAGGATTTTGCACATAACTTATTTATGTCACATTGTTGGGTAAGATGAATATATCTTTGCATACCCAAATCCGTCCCAATTCTGCACTCATGCCTTCACACCTATAGTTCACATCCTTGCCTGACTGCCAACGTCGGCTATCGCGAAAAGGGACGCCCGTCCCCCCCCCCCTCTCCAGCGTCTCGCCGTTGCATGGCATCGGTCGTGAAGACGCGCACCGCCAGAGAAGAGAGAGCAAGAAACAGTGAAATCACGCTTAAGCACGAGTAGTGGTTGAAACTTCCCAGATGATTCGGGATACCCGGATCCATGGGCGTAGGAACGTAGGGTGGGGGGTCCATGGGTGCCACGGCACCCGACTTCCCGAGAGTGCCGAGCATTAACCGTAGGGCGATGCATGAAAAGAATCGACTTCAAAATTGGTTTTGGCGCCCGCACTTTCCCATACGTTTCTACACTTATGCCCGGATCTGCCAAATATGTATCATCGTGTAGATGCCAAACAATAGGCACCTCATGGATGGAATGGAAAATAAATTAAACGTTGTTAAAACCACTTTAATTCCGATCCCACCTAAAAATGGAAGGAATCATTCTAATTCTTTATCGACCCGTAAGAATGATTCCCGGTTCAGTTTATTCCACCAAAATGGTGGAATCATTCCGAAATGATTCAGTTCCGCCAATGCCAGTTCCAAGACACTGGTTATCACTAACATGAGTGTAACTTTTTGGTTTTCAGTGGGGTTAAACTGATAACATCCCTTGATAACCTAACCTCGCCCAGTTCGTCTCCTCGGATTTCGCTCACCTTATTTTGCACCCCAGGAAAAACCTCGGCCTTCAGCCTTCACATATTGACACACTGCGGCGGGAGAGGGCCTGGAAAAAGCTCAATGCATCCGAGTTCCCAGCCGACATGTTTTATGTAAGTACATGAATGAGCTGAGTGCATAAATACGGATCACACCGGCTGGGACCATGTCGGGCCTATGCATGAGCGCTGAAAAAGTGCGATCACAAGCCAGAAAGTGTGCTGTGCGCGCCCACAAACACAAAACGTGTTCCTGACAACATTATCAGCACTTATTTTCTGAGAAACAGCGAAAAGCACCCAGAACTAGTAATAAAAACCGCTTTCTGAAATGATTCGCTGACGAGCAAAAATGCAACAAAGTTTACATCAAGGCTGTAAGCTCCCGGATCAGAAAACCTCCAAATTTCGATGTTTGCCAATTTTTTTTCTAAATCGTAGAGGTTTCCCTTCAAAACCTTTGGTTTGAAAGCCGGTCTAAGGCTACCAGATGCCTTCAGCTCTGATTCCCAGCGTCGGCACCAAAGGGAATCAGACAAAGACATCTGAGAATGCATTAACGCCTCAGGTACACCGATCGTGCCGCAGTGCCGCTAGATGAAACGTATCCGTAATGTTAAACGATACTTCCTTTTTCCAATATTAAAATAGCTTACACCCGCGGAAACTTCTGAGCTCTTGCATCCGCCTTACATCAGCTAGTTCTCTGAATTTCTTGCGTTTTCACGCTCGGTTGTTGGCTAAAGCCTAGTCTTTCCAGAATATTCGGACTGCAAAACGTCTCCTGATTGGTTGTATATGATATCATAATTGTACCATCCCCTGTCATCATTTCCGTTCGTAGGTCGTATATAAGCAGGGCCGGTTTCGCTCAGTATGTAAGTATCGGTGTATCTACCGATTCAACATGTGGTGGACTACGTGACGCTCGTGACGTAGTGAAGTGCTAGTGTTGTGACTGGTCAGTGACGTCAAGAGTCAAGAGTATAAGTCTTCACCACTTATACTCTTGACGTCAATGACGTCAAGAGTATAAGTGGTGAAAGTGGAAACTCTCTATGTATGACGAATAAGCGAAGAATTGGCAAGGAGGACTTGTGAAAAGTGAAGTACTGAAGAAGAGAAAAATTTGGCACAAACGATGTCGCCAATAGTCAAATTATCACGCAAAGCAGAAAACACTGCTACAAAAAATACCTGTCTTCGTTCGTTCCTTCGTCCGTACGTATGTTATAAGCTGTGCGTGAAGAGGCACGGTACCTTAACCCCCGCTGGACAGGAGGGTTTGCACTCGCACCGACGACGAATCGGATGTGGGTGGGGTGGAGGGTGATAGGCACCCCCTCGCCATTTGACCCCTAATTGAGCTGGCGTCACGGGTCGAAAAGCAGTTGATAGCTGCATGCACCAGGAATTCAGTGGTACCCGGCTCGACCCCGTCATTTTAATCAGTGACTCTCTTGGTCAGGTCAGACTTTGTTTGATGTTTGGGAACTGTAAATTGATTTTCCGGAGTTCGAAGCGACACATTTGAGGTCAAGTAGGTCCGAAATCGTCTCATTTATCATATTCATTGCCAACCATTGGTATAGGAACATTCTAAGTTCAACAAGGTCATCTTTGGTAATGACCTCGTTTGACCCCGAAAAGATCATTTGTCTATCTTAAGTGACCTGTTTACATGTGGACTACCATTCTGAACCAATTTTACGCCCGTCATCTGCCGTTTATGCATGCCTATTGCCCTAAACTGTAAAATACCGACATTTGGCGCAAATGAGATGACCTGGGGTAACTGTTTTTCCAAATCATGTGCAATGAACGTATCGTCAACTATGCCAAATTTCACGGCGCTGTCAAGCGCCGTATTGCCGTGGTCCCGGAAACACTACTTGGGGGATGGTACCCACTCTCTCCCACGTCCGACAAGGTTTAATAAAAATAACTTTCAGTGACATCAGCCCGCTCAAAGAAGTTACACAGCAGCCGACAACAGGACACAGTTTAATAGGGCAAAGGGAAAATTTGATGGAAAACGTTTTGAAACTCCGTAGGTTTAGAGTTTTGGAACGTAACGTATGTGAAACGTTGATGTCTGAGGCTGCAAGCTAGAAGTTGGTCACTGGTCATTTCAGCTCAAAACATTTGTTCATGATGAAATATTTAAGATGCGGTTAAAACGCAGATTTTAGTCTGCGACCAAGCAGTGCCGTTATAGAGCACATCAGTCTACAGATATATAGATAAATGGGGAAATGCTTTAAGCGTACAAAGAAAGAAATCACTACAAGAAGCGTCCATGAACGTTGAACACTGTCGCCGAAACTCAAGCTTTTGGCAGATACTGTACGTACAAGCCCCACTATCGGTCAAAAATACCAACAGTAAGTTATGCACAAGTACAGACACCAGTTCGACATTTTCTCTGACGGGGATTACACTAGGACCCGATGGGGTAACACTTTGAAAGCCTGCAGTTGCACGTACAACCCTTTTAAATGAGTATATATATATATATACATATACATATATATATATATATATATATATATATATATATATATAATATATATTCATTTGACACTTTGAAAGCCTGCAGTTGCACGTACAACCCTAACATGACGTAATTTTGCCCCAGACAACGGGCCGTATAATACTGAGGGATTTTTAACGTGTCGTCAAAGCCACGCCGCCCCGTGGTCTGGGTGACCCTTTCTGTTCTGGGTCAAATAGCGTCCAGCTCCTTACGGCTATGGAACCAACGGTGCCTGCCACACACTGGGTATGGGCCGAGCATGTTATCACAGAGCTTGTATCAATGCGTACATTCCCCTTTATTCATAAACTTACAACAATGACTATTATGCATTCAATTTTTTCGTGTTCTGCCTGAATCTATTCATTCATTTTACCTTCAGATAAACGTCACGGCTCTTCGCGATCTACCAAATATGGACACAGCACGCGCGCTGTTTTGGGGAGGCGATTCAACGCTTCTTCATGCTTTCCGCCGAAATCTCCTAAAGGAACCTCCCGGAGGAATGCATTTTTTATTTTTTTTAAGAACATCTTCATATGGACGCCTAAAACGTCTTTAAGAAAAAAATTTGAGGGCTTGTTATTTTTATGATATCAGACAATAAAGGTGTTCTTGATTTACGGACGTATATCACACAACGAAAATTTATTAGGTCATGAGAAATCGCATTAGAAGTCAAGGTCACAGAAAGCTAACAGTGGTCACGCTGGGTAACCCGCAAACCCTTGTCATAAATAGTGATCTGAGCAGGTTTCGGTTACCGACACAAGATCTCGTCCCCACTTTGCAGGACCAGCAATGACTTTTGGTTACCTCCATGACCTGCTGAGCCATGTCTGCTTTATTAACGATAATGATATAATAGGGTAATAAGAAGATAAATAATAAAATAAATAATAATTGGAAGATCTTGTTTAGTTGTACCTGTTATTTTCCGAGATAGCGAAAAGTAAAATCCCCCCTCCAGAACCAGGGTGAAAGAGATTCCGGGATTAACCAGAGCGCGTATTACCATTTACCCATTGCTCACGTGCGATGAACATGGTGTAATCATTGTTACAGCGTAAGGTACATGGTTTGTAGCCTAACACTAAGGTGGTCAGTCAGATGACCGTGTTACGCATGTTTTCCAGGAGCTATCAAAACGGAACAATTCCACGGCCGTCACCACCACTGCGGATAACGAGCACGTAGCGCGGCGGTGGTTCGTGGGGGTTCGTGACCGAGGCGTCAGTTGTGGAAAACGCACCAGGCTGCCTAAAGCCAAGCAGTGAGAGCGGGAAGTGCCTAACGTGTTCAGTTAGAATTGAATCGGATGACATTCGAATCTTTGCATTGTCATTTCAACGAAATACATTGACGAAAAATATTTCTTTTACTTAACGAAAGCGGGATAATCTTTGATAAATATTTAAGCGGGCGTTAAAGTCACGAGCGTTCAAATCCCTGATAGGGTCCGAGCCCCAGACCACCAGCCATGCACATGGGCCCCAGATGGGACCAACACGATGCTATAACATCAGACCCACATGGGGCCCTAAATAGAACTGACTCGGGAATCCCATTTGGCACCCACTTTGACACTAGATGGGACCAATGCGACGCCCCCGCATCAAACCCACATGAAGGCCCAGATGAGACTGACTTGGGATTCCCATTTGGAACCCACTTGGGCCCAAGATAGGAACAGTGCAGTTCTACTGCATCAGACCAACTTGGGGCCCAGATGAGACCCACGTGGCATTCCCACATTGGACCCACCAGGTGGGGCTGACTGTGACTCCCATGTGACTCCCACATAGATCAGTGTTTCAGCACCCATCTGGGGGCCCAGCAGGGTTTCCCATGTGGGTTCCGTTTGCCCGATGTGGGCAACCCACGTGTGTACCCATATGGAACTCAGCTGCAAATGTTGGCTGGGGTCTAGCCCTCCGGCAATAGGGAGCTATGTTTGGCGGCGATCGTTTCCATGAGCTCGGAGCATCGGAGCATGGTCTGGAGCCGCAATGAAGTTTTTGTTTGTTTTAGAGATGACTGACCTGACCTGAGGTCACCAAGCTCGAAACGAGCAGGAAATCGCATATGGCGCGTCGATTGGTGAAGGTTTGGTAGCGACCCAGGAGCGCAGCCAGGATTTTCTTAAAGAGGGGGGGGGGCTGGAGCTCAGAATGAACTGGAATCAAATGAAAACTGCCTGCCGGGATGACGAATGCGCAACGTTTTCACAAAAAATGTGGGCCTAAGGGGGGCCCGGACTCCCGGCCTCCTACTTGGCTGCGCCTATGTGGCGAACGCTTCCATAGGCTCAGAGCATGGGATTGCCTGCAGCCAAATCGTTTTTTTCTTGGTGTGGGTGTGATTGACCTGACCCGAGGTCAGCAAGTTCTGGAAAGAATAGGAAATCGAATATGGCTCGTCGATGGGTGGGGGTTTTTCCTCGCAGGCTCGGAACATGGGTCTGTCTGCAACTCGGAAATGAAAGCACTGAAGTTTCCGGTGGCTTTTTCTTGGTCTGTCACCTTACTTAAGGTTACAAGGTTCTTGAAAGATTCAAAATTTGTTGTTCTACGTTGACTGGTGAAGGTATGAAGGGAATCGGTCAATTAGGCTAGGAGCATCTGTCTGTCTGCAGTTATCGTTGATGGCAGACTACCGACTGACACGACGAGACACGACTTGACCAAGACTCACCGTTTTACCAGGTAGACTAGCTGACCGCCAACTATGACGCTAATGGTGAAGCCTGACTAGGGGTGTCGATTTCTGTAAATGATTTGGGGAGATGGCCGGGCCGTGGGCCCGACACTTAACCTCTCCCGAAATGCGGGTATCTTAACGGATGTGGCTCACTATTTTGACCAACGGAAATTTATAAGTTTTTTAGTTTTTTATCAGTGAAATAAAAAGTGCATTTATCCTCATTTCTATGCATAAGCGCAGGCGGGAGGGGGGGGGAGGGAGGACGGGGCCCTTCCCTCTTTAGCCCGCATTTTTTTGTGAAAATGGTTGCACATCGTTTTCCCGCAAAACGGTTTTCATAGGATTTCAGCTCACACTAAGCTCCGAGCGCCCCTTTTAAGAGAATCCTGGCTACGCCCGTTTTTATATAGGTATATTTGCCGAAGACAGTTCCTTCATTTCTGCCTACCTCTTGTCTATTGCGGCTGTTCTTTATTTTTTTATTTTTACTCATTTCCATCTAAAACCGGCAGAAAATGTTGGGGAGGGTGCCCAAACCAACATTAGATGGACCCAAATCAACATTTGGTGGGCCAGGGCCCTCTTAAAAGAAAAGAAATCGGCATCCCTTAGTCTGACTGATTCGTCGAAAAAGAAACCAGAAAGAAACAACATTGTTTCGCTTTTTGCCTGTCGTTTAGTCCTGCCCGTTGTTTAGCCGTTCCCTGAGTTGGCGTCAACTTGGATTCGACCCAAGGATTCGTCAGTTCGACTTAGTGCTTCAGTTGTGGTCGTACGGCGTTGCTGCTGTGGTGTGGGCACTCTTGCCCGTTAACAAGGGAGGCATCGTGTCCAATCGTATACCTATCAAAATATTCAGATCTTGAATGAGGTAAGGCTTCGCAATACGAATTGGGGGATGAATGGTAACGCGATTCTCCGAGACACCCACTTCCGATTGTGAGAAGTGGGAGGCCTGCGCCTAGAATACCATTATTCGTAGCATTGTTATTGTATAGGTCCACATTTAAAACCATCATACGAAAAAAATATTGAAATGACTTCCCAAAACCCCTAAGGTAAAAACTGGTGTTTGGAAACTGAGAGAGGCAGTAACAAAATGTCTCAGAGAGTGAAAATCGTTCCCAAATCAAAAGGTGGTGAACTACTGTACTACCCTGCATTTCAGGATGGTAGCAAAATGAAAATAGAGCACCAAGTATGTGTTTACCAATTACCAAGCATATAGGAGTTGGTTCTGCACCACACTGCTTCTTCTATTGCACTGAAAAGTGGAGCTGATGTGACATGGCAATACCAAGTGGTATTGTTTTACTTTTGGTTACATGGTTATGGTAACAGCATAGCAAATGTCATATTTCCATCAGTATGTCAGTCAGAAATCATTATAAATGGGTGTGATGTGGCTGATTTTCTTGACAAATTTACAGGAACAGTGGAATGTATTGGTCATTGCTTCACTTTGAACTGTCCTCTGACATTTTAATGAAGATCTTCCTCAAGATATAACATGTTGAAAAGAAGATGCATTCTGAAATCTCAGTTAGCTCTTCCCTGACACATGGTGCGTGCAGTACAGTTGCACAAGTTGCATGCAGTGAATACATATATTGCCTGAACTTTTACTTGATGTAAATGAAATGCAAGCAATGTTTCCACCAACACCTTTCAGTTTCTCTTTTGGGAGGGAATGTGCCCTATTTACAGAACATGTTATAAAAGTTTACTGGAAAGGAACAGACTGTTCAGAGAACTGTAAAGCAAAACTGAAACTGGGAAACTGTAAAAGTATAAATGAAAAAGATTTGCAAACATTGTTTGCAAATCTAGACATGTAACCAACTTAAAATTGCCATTGTATGTGCACCAACATAATTCTTCTAGCATCTTTGTATAGTTCTGTCCAGTTATATGCTGAGCCTCATGTGCTACATCTAAGGCACAATATCAAGTTTAATAGTGTTCATATTAAAATGGAACAAAATATTTCTGGTATTATGGCAGCATACAAAGAAAATTTATACATGGTGTAAGATGGGAACTGTAGTCTTCAGAAACTTCATATAGTTACCACAGCATTTTTACTGGTGCACTACAGCTATACATATTGGAGTCCATGTAGAAACATACACCTGTATGATGTAAACTGAGGGATCAGATCAGATCTTTCAAACATATTCATTTAAAAGCAGTGATTGTAATAACCAACATGGAAGTCCAAATTATTCAGAACATGGGGCAATGCAATGTCTACTGCCCTGACTGTTTTTGGCTTGAGTGGAAGAGCAATGCCAGTCTTCAGTTTAAACAGAGGTAAAAAATGTGGACTAGATGAATGGAAAAACAGGAATGGTTGGTACTAGAGAAAAATGCAAAAATGCAAAAATGGCAAATGCCTTTTTGACAAATGCTAGATGGCAAATACTAAATGGCAACATGTAAAAATGGCAGTATGCCAAAATGACGAACAGCCAAATGGTGCAGAATGTGAAGGCCAACAAGTTGGCCAGTTGCCATTTTAATGAGTCACCATTTTTACATGTTGTCCTTAGCATTTGCCATCTGGCATTCACCGAAAAGACTGGAATGGCCTGTAGTGGCTGAAGCCATTAAACAAATGTTAAGTTAGTGTTAATGTATGATCAGCAGGAAGCCATTGCTGCTCTTCATCATGTTAATGTTTTTTTGTTGTTCTTTGTTGGATATGGCTGGGCTGAGAAGGCTAGACATGACCATGAAAGTACTGTTCATTCAACTCACCTGAAGTGAAGAATTTGTATGATGCCAACCATAAGGGAGTCAGGTAGGTAGCTAAGCTGTTCCAGTATGGATAGTAGGTGATAGTGGCAAGGGTCCATTCCTCTATATGTCAAGCTACTATGAAATTCACATTCCATGAAAATGAAGTGTCTGAGTCATATCATTGAACAAAACATTTCAAAAGCATTTGCTCAGAATATGTACCGGAAAATAGGAGAAAAATGACTGGAAAATAACTACCAAAAGCTGTATTACCAACACAGTGACCTGCAGATCAAAACTTGCCATACATACAGCTGAGCTCTTTTTCCTCTGACTCTGCATGTGCAAAAGTTTTAGAAGTATGCTTGTTGCACTCACGTTTTGTCCATTACAATGTCTCTGCTTGCCCTGTTGTACTAAGTATGTAGAAAAAAATGTGAAAAACTTTGGCAGTCGTCCTTTTGTGGACTTTCTGGCTATGCCTATGAATGCTAAATTTCTTTCCCTCTCTGCAGTACCATTAATCATTGGTTGTTGATTCATGGTGGTTGCAGAAAATTGGTCAGTAGACATTGGCAAGTGGCTGCTGAGGGATATTTCTGAAGTTTTACTATTTGGCTCATTTACTGCTCCCATTGTTTTCATTTTTATGCCTTTAGATGATTGTTACCATGATTCAGATGGTGCTTTTCTGTTCAAAAAGTGGGTCAGTAGTTCTTAAGATATTGGGTCAGAACCTGTCCCCCCCCCTGCATGTTTAAGTGCCCCAAGACATCGTGCACGGAATTATGTTTGTATCGTAAAGTGGATGTAACATCCTCGCTAATTGATAAGTGACGTTAATTTCTGGACCGTGAAACTGAAAATCAGTTTTTTTTTTGTTACGAACGAGATCGGAACCCAAGCGAGCTTGTCTTTAGTTAAATCGGATTCACACCTACATTCTGGCCTCGAGTCGCAGGCCACCAGCAGCGATTCGTCCGGAAAATCATGGCTGCTGAAGACAAAATGTCAAATTTTCTGGTGACTGGTGGCAGCCAAAGCGTGAATCAGGCCGGCGGCCAATGACTGGCGGCCGTTGGAAGTTTCGGTACGATCAGATTGTTCGGTGGCGTCAAACAGCGATTATTAATTGGAATTACTACTGATTTTCGATTTTGGTGCGTAAAGAAACGCCAAATTTTTAATCTCATGGGAGGGCCATGGCTTCCTTGCTCCCCCCCCCCCGGCTTCCTACGTCCCTGACTAGAGGTTGTGAATTGGTATTGTGAATGTCAGTGGTCATCGGTCAATTCCTAGGTCTATGTGGCGACCTCATGTCACCAGTTTAGGAGTGACGTGGTAGATGTTAACGGTATCACGTGACTCAGTTCAACCATTACTAGCCATTAACATTATCAGTACAGACGTTTTCACATCGCTAAGAAGTGGTCGTCGGTTAGTTGCGAGCTGAAGATGATAACCTGAGGTCACTAGATCGGGAACAGCGAGGTAAAGGGTATACTAGAAATCGACTGCTGAATGTTTCACGTGACTCAGAACCCGTTACTGAGGTGGGATGTTGCTGCTGTTTGTCCGCTAGGCCACCGGGCGACGAGGCGATGAAGCGGGCGCAGGTGAAGCAGCGGATTGAGCAGTACTATTATCAGCTGACGGAGGGCTGCGGCGACCCGCACTGCACCAACGCCCATTGCTGTTCCAATGCTCAGGTGAGCTGTCGGCGTTCGTTACTGCTGCTGTGTTTCAGTGGGTCGCAGACGATCATTGCTGTTGTAGTGTGCAGATTACAGTTCGTTGTGAACTGTAGCGTCTTGTCACTGATATATGATTTGGGCTATTCCAGGACAGATCACCACGGTGGGCCCTGAATCGTTTACCCCCTTCCGACTTGAGTCAGCTTTGGCACATAGACTTCTTTAGCTATCACAATCATGCGATTTTTAGGTTTCTAGGTCACATGAGTCACGAGATATAGTTCACGGACTTTTCGAGGTCATCTGGGAAGTTGGACCAGACGATAATATTTATCTGTGCAGCGCTTCTTGGATCGGATAAGACCTTCATATCATTTGAAAGCGGATGATTGTTGTATCCGTAAATATACCAATAATCACGTCCGGTCGTTTTTGGCCTCATGACATTTTGTTATAGCCGTGGCCTTTGAAAATTGCGGTTTGCCGAAAAATGTTTTTCCACTGAAAGATGGAAATTGCTTATTTGACTGCTTAATGGATCGCTTGATGGATATTGCTTAAGTGGTGACGCATAGTTTTCTTTGCAAATCCGACTCTGACGTGTTACCGAATTCAACAGTGAGGTCATGATACGGCCTTTAAAGATCGTTGATGCATGTTGTGTGCAATGTAACCGGTATCGGTATCATATGATAGCTCGTCGCCCAATCATTACGCTGCTTTTGTTTTGGAGTACCGATAGAAAACGAGATACTCAGGCTTGGCGCTCTTTCCGATCCTTGTGAACCAAACCTTAGTGCGAAGATTAATGTTATTTTTCTTCTTGTCTTCCTTGTGTCGATCTCAAGAATGGCGTGATTGGCAGAGAAAGGGGATGGACGTTTTCGCATTGCGGGGGTCGTGAAGTGAACCGAAACATTCCACCGTTTTGCACTAGTGGGTGACTACAACGTAGCGGCATGCGAGCTATCGGCATCCGCGAGTCACTGTGTGCACCATGTAGTCAACCGTTCATGTTTCTGTAGATGTGTTTCAGCGACTGGTGCTTGCGAAGCTTCTTTGTGCAGTTATGCACGTAATATATTCAAAGGTGTCCTACGTTTGTGTGAAGTGTAATGTACTGTGCCATGTGTGCCAAGTGAGTCACTGTAAGATAGTTCGTTTTGTAGGAACAGGTGTGTAGGGATCATATCATTGGCACACTTTGTAATGCTGGCTACAAAAGTACAACACACCCGGCATTCACTGTGGGCCTACATTGCAGATATAACACATAGCACCTGCACCTCCAGCCTGCATTGTGAGGCTAACATGTTTGGGTGATGCATTTATGTAGTCGACTATACATTTGTGACCTTTGCACTGCCCGCTTCTATGTTTATCATTTTATGTTCATGGGGCCTTTAAAATGGTATCTTTGTTGACTAGCTGCAAAGTTTCACCTGTAGTCACTTCCAAAGGTCGGGTCAGTGACGGACACGTGACCTGCTTGACCTCTCACATGCTCCAAAATATCACCAAGGTTTGGATTGGGCGACAAGCTTTCATATAATACCCATATCGGATATGTTGCACTTCACACGCGCCAGCGATATTTAAAGGCGATGTCATGACGTCCTTATTGACGTCGGCGACACACCACAGAGTCGGAGTTACAAAGAAAAGTTTAGATTATGATTTGGTGAGTTTCTTGGACATCTACTAAATAATGAAAAAATGGGGATTAACTACGGTAATTTTGAAAGGGTAAGATATAAGACTTTTAATATAAGTTATAGGCTATGGACCATAGACTGAGGATAGGTCATGATGTTATTGGGGCAAAAATACGACCGAAATTGGTCATTTGTATTTTTGATGGATGCAGTAGGCTTTTAAATGACATGCAGGTTTTATCAGCTGAATACCACTGAAGACGTGCATCCAGTTTTTCTGCCATTTCCGATCATTTTGAGGCCGACACAAAGAAGAGGTTTATCTTCGCATGAACGTTTATTTCACAGTAATCGAAGAAGGCGCCTGGGCTCAGTATTTAGTTTTCTACCGGCCGCTGAAGGCTAGTACGATGTACTGCTCGCTTTACAGACCCACGAATGCCGTCCCATTCATTCTTGCCGTGCTAGGTGGCCGGGAAATACCACTCATTAAATTCCGACATTTTTTCTCATAGTGACGAATATTTGCAAAGTTAAATCTGTTCTTGTGCTGCCCTGAGCACCCGTCTGAAAAGTAGTGCAGCCTCTGTCGACCTGGATACAGGTTTCGTACGTACCGTGTCAAAATAAATTGAAATGCTCAAAATGGCGTCGGCTGATAAAGCACTGTGATAACGTGTTGTGCTCGTGTGAAAGACCCGGTCGCCACGCGAATTACCGAACAGGCACAGACACGGAGACCATCAAGATCAATTAGCAGCGTTCTGCTATGTGCACGAGTGTTTTTTACATGTGGCAATTATCCCGAAACGTATATAAAAATCCCACTGCAGACGTGTTTTTCATTTGTAGGCTTGACAAAAATGTATGCTTTGAAATGTGTTTATGCTGAAACACCAGAAACCAAAACCATATATCCAGCCCTGTTGTGCTGATATGTTCATGTTCCCAGCATCCGCCGTTGACGGTCTCCAACCATTTTGTTGACCATGTGGATGTGGATCAAAAAGGTCTCCCAACGATTGTCATTGATTCTCGCCTTGTCTGTTTACATTTCCGCGGTTTTTCTGTTTTTGTTTTTCCGGTTGACGGCTGGTTGGGCTATTTCTGTCTTGTGTATTTGACATATCTTGCGGGGAACAAGAGTGATTTTTCATTGTGCGTGGATGATGGCACCCAAGTTCAAAACTTTCCTTCTGTAGTAGGTAGACATTGTTTTCGCCCTTGCGGCTGGACGGGGCCGCGTGCGTCCGTCGGCGCCGGTCGTGCCATTGTGTGCGCATACTATATGTAATTTCAGAAAATGTCAGTGTCAAAAATGTGAGTAGTGATGTGAAAATGGCAATAAATTAAGAAAAAGGTTACTCATTGGTATCGTAGTGTTGTTAAATATTGCCTTATAACAACGATATCTGCACGAGTGAGCAGGTGTCCCAAACGACCGCAAAATGGCCTGGCATGCGTGCCAGAAACGCCTCCTGGAGCCGCTTTGTATGCGTAGGAAGGACACGTGATAGTGTATTCCACCCAGCGCAGCACTACTTACACCCACATGCCTCAGATTTCGATGAAAATTGGCACAAGGGATTATCTGGTGGGTGGAGTCCTCCTAATACGATATCGACTCTCTCGTACTGGCCACGAGATATGCCCCGAGGCGTTTTTGGAAATTGATGTATCATTGTTTATATTATATATATATATATATATATATATATATATATATATATATATATATATATATGTATATATATTTGTATTATTGTTGGCTTCACCTTATTCGTTCGTCCTCCGATGGATACGTGCGGGGCAACCAAACAGACGATGGTGCAGCCCGAGGCCGCAACTAACAAGTGCCACAAAAATACTGCAGCACAGATTAAGTGCCACAAAAACACTGCAACCCATGTACCATCTTGTACTTCTATCAGCTCGTGGTCAAAGCAGATCCTACCTAGGTATTTACCTACATAAGGAACCAAGAACAGGGTTTGCTCCATGGCTACTTGCGCAGCAAGCCATTGGAAGACTCCTGGTTATCGTTCTTCAGGCTCCCAAAGGGCGTAGGAACCGTTGGGTTAGGTCAGGTCTTGAAGACCTTCTCCAAAAGATATGTTTAGTAGTGTATCTTGCAAATCGCGGAATAAGGGTCTTAGGTCGTTTACGGAATTTTAGAAAATAACATCAGTGAAAAGGGCAAATCAGCATGGATCTGCATTGCACTATTGACAAGCTATGCAGGATAAACGGTAAAAGTTAGGCGGAAACGGCTTTGGCTTTTTTGTTAGTGAAGGGTTTTTCTATCCAATGGTCATTGTTAAATTGCATCATCTCTCATTATTCAAAACATACGACGACATTTCAGTTACATTTTTATCATTAAGTGTTATGGCAGTTTGGATCTGTGAATATCAGTGACGTCACGCGCCTATGCACGGAACGGTCAAATCGCCGGATGACTGTACCTGGTATATAAGGCCTTGCCTCGATCTGACTTGTTTTCGAGCGCTTGTTGTGTAGGTTGTGTATGAAATCTCACGCGGTAAAAGCGTGCAAAGCACGCTTTCGTCTCCTTGGATTTTGAACTACAGGCAAACCAACGCGTTATGCAGTTGGTGTGGGGATCAAAATCGAAGCTGTGCATCGCAAGCAGACCAGTGCACCGGCTTAGTTCAAACATTACCACTATGAAACGACGCATACCGTCGCCGTCATGCAGGTAGAAATGAATCGTGCACTATCCCACAAATGGAGGATCACAAGTCCAACAAGTTGCACGCTCACACGGGTGGCATCTTGCTACTGATCCCCGTAGTCTTTCGTGTCGTTGATGGCGTTTGTGACTGCAGCCCACCACAGCATTAGGCGCCTCCAGCATCAACGATTCCCAGATCATAGGTCTGAATGGGAAAAAGGTACACTTCATCACGTGCCACCAGGCTGAAGCTATTGGTATGCAATACAGCCACACGTATGGAATGCCGCGTATCACGTGCTCCTGTCTACCACTTTTGAACATCTCAGCGGTAGTATTTTTGCGACGATGAAGGAGGGGTGTTGATTGCTTAGCCACGGCGCACTTCACGTGCAAGCCGCACATCCGTTTTGGCTTGAATCCGTTGAAATTGATCGCCCAGCTGACCGTTCGCCTTTCCTCGCCATCACCATCACACCGAATTGCGTCGTTTGCGTTCCGACAAATGGACCACAAGAAAAACGGCGGAAGGTGAAAAACGGTGGAAAAGAGGCGCACATGCGCTGCACGTGACCCATTGGACTATGCCCATCATGTGGGGCATCGTTGAATAGCCCAAATGCTGTTTATCTACCAACCAAATTTCAGCCGTCTAGGTCACTTCCGGCGGCACTCGGAGGCTCCTGATTCCAAATCGAAACATGTGCCTGTGGATCGCCACGTGGGATCGCATGTGGGTGCCGACCACAAAAGCACGCACCCGCAAATGGGGCCCCTGCTGTCATCAAGTCTTGAGTCAACAGCACCCGCCGTTTGACTTCACCCGTGATTAAGTGAATTCCGCAGTGGTCCAGCTCGCGCCACGCGGCACGCCAGGAATCTCTTCGAAACCGGCAACACAGTTTATCCGCCGAGTCGGCGCACTCGATGGTGCCACTTGTGTCGCGATCGGCTGGCGCCTTCGGGTGCACTCAGAAGCTACACTCGGAAACTTGGACTGACTGATTGACGGACTGAATGACAAACACCTCGATCCGAACTTTTCTAAGCGACAGCCATGTATGCAATCTGCTCCCAAAAAGCTTATTTCTTTCGATTTTGAATAATTGGCGGCTTTCTATGCTTGCTAGTCACCGGTCCCATTGATGAAGGCATATCAAGCCGTGCTGAAATGTTTGAACTTCATATGTTCCATATACTCATATAACATCATACCTAGCATATTCATGTGCACTACGAAAACAGCTTATCATCAAGAAATCAGTGAAAATGTCGTTACGGACTCATGTCATTTAGTTTTGTTAGACATCAGACATTTGTTAGACATTTAGACTTGTTAGACATCAAAAGCAATGGAAATTACGCCTTGTGATATTGCATGATGGTAGAGGTCGAGATATTTTCTGTCGTTTCAATCAGCATTTCCAGTTATCCTTCATCAAGAAAACGCTAAAAATGACATATGAAATACCGGAGGTAAACATCGTCAGTTTGCCCGTCTACGTTCGGACGTGCAGTGTGCATTGATGCATGGCATTTGCCCAAGTTTGGTAGCAGGGGAGCGAATAAGCTATTGTGACTAGCAGCAGAATCCAGTGTATTAAACATGAACCAGTCACGTTTCGCATGTCACGTGACCAGGCCTAGTCTAGGGACATTGGTCGTACCATTACCAGTTGTGACCCAGATAATCTGGGTTCCATACTGCGCATTGTCCGGCCACAGAAACAGTATTTCGCATACTTGATATCTTTCACGGTGCACACCAAGGACACAAGTACACACAAGCAGGCTTGTGTGTACGTGCTTATAAGCTTCAATCCACTTGGGGAAATCGATTCCGGATCTGGCTCATCACCTGCAGAATCGACTCCTATTCTGACTGTGCGGTTTTCCAAAAATGAAGGATTCCGATTCCAACTAAAGATGGATTGTGTCGATTCCGGCATTGATTTCACTAAGACCATTTCCAGAAGTTTTATATGCTTGCACACACAAAATACTACAAAAAGCAGTAATGAACTAGATTTTTTTTTCAACCGGAACCAGACAAAAGTTAACAGTCGTCACAGCACACTACGTAGGCTTGTATGAAATTCGTTCCCATGTAAAGAAATCTGGTGCATTTGAACTGTGCACCTGTAAAGTTGTGGAAGAGACCTTGATACCATTTTTTGAAGACAACTATCTTATCAGTTTTCTAGCTCAACAAATTGGAACATTGCAGTCAGACCTTGCCATTGGAGTCGATTCAAGTTTAATTCCGTACACGACCATGTAATTCAGCTCTAACTGATTCCAGGGCTTGTCAGTGGAATGGATTCAGGTTCTGACTGGCCAAAACGGATTCGATTCGAGAGTCGATTCTGATTCCGGTGGGATCGAGCACAAGTCTTTACACAAGTACAGGTTATGTGCGTAGAGTAAAACCTACCCTAACCCAGCGAAACCAAACCCAGCCTTACCGAACTTAATCCTGCCTACTTAAATTATCTGACGGGCATTGAATCCTATTCCAGTCGCTACCCGTCCCAGATATGGACATTTTTCTTTTCCCTTTACATTGTTAATTTTCTGTACGAGACAGTGTTATCATATCGGTGTTGTCATGGCTTTGGGCGCGCCATCAGGTGGAACCTCTGCCGCCGAACCAGGCGGCAGCGCGTGCCGTCCACCTGGTGACGGTGTCGGCGCCGCTCTGTGAGCCGCTGCGGCACAAGGTGCGGCGCACGGCTGGCGGCCGCGGCCCGTCTCCGCCGGCCACCAGCCAGCCGTCCTCCGGAGCAGCGGGCTCGGTCGGCCCGGAGCCGGCTGCAGCCGCTGCCTGCCCTCCCGACGCTTCTGCCGCGTCTGCCGGCACTTCCGACACGTCGACCCGCCCGACGGCCAGTGGTACGTGTGGCTTCGGCCCCAGTCTGCCCGAGTTCTATAGGTCAGTTATTTATTGCCGATGTCCCATACAGCGCGGTGCTATCGCCTGTGAAAAAAACTGCCATAGCGGATGGGTAATATGAAATTGGACAAGGGTGGCATTTCTGTCATCCCTATGTTTCCGATTTTATAACCAAGAAATTGGGAATACAGAAGCTTTCTTTTATTCTTGCTATGGCAATATCAGTGAACCAGAGCCAACACAGCCTCCCTCAGAACGAACGCGACGCATTCGTTCTGACACTCCTCTGTCATTTTCCGCAGCACTTCTAGGTCCAGGTTTCGCAATGCCTGCTTAATTTTTTGCCTCAGCTGGTCATCCGACTTGGCCACCCATCCGCCCTTAAAAACTTCTTGTTTAACCACCCCCCCCTAAAAAATGGTTGTGTCTGCCGGATTTGAGGCACATAGGGCGGATGCATACCTTGGGGGACCACCGGAATGTTCGTCTCCTCGAGGACCTCCATAATGTCTCCTGCGCATAATGAGCGCTGGCGAGGTCAAGCCAGAAGAGAAGGCCTCTAGTGCACGTTCACAAAGGGCATGAGAGATCCCGCAGACCCTTCTCTCGATGGGATGAGCAATTCAAGTTGGTTCTTGGTGGCGTGATGATTTGCTGGCCTCGTGGACCTATGGCCACCCACACCATAAGCTTTCGCGGAACCTCTCCAGCTTGTACTTGATGCGATCTGGTGCATCTCCGCCTGCTAATGCATAAAATCCTGCGTAGGACGACAGTTAGCTTCCCGAGCACGTAAAGTATGACTTGTCCATCATCAGATCAACTTTCTCGGTGCCCTTCATCAGTCTGCGCGATAGTTTCCGCAATTAAGTCGTTTGCGGGTTTTGTTATTCATCAGTGGCGTGGGGAGCCTTTATTCTTCCCTGTTCTCGATCGCAGCACCTTGCAATATAGGTCGAACATACGGCCGGGATATTCCAAATTTGCTGAATTTGGAATATCAGCATATCAATATCAATATCAATAGAAGCCTTTGGGAGATGCCTGGTCTAAAGGCGGCGGCATAGAGTAACTGACGCTGCAGATTTCCCGCCATTTTTGACGATTTTCTCCCCATGCCAGCATGAGCTGGCAAGGATAGAAAGGCAAGTTAGCCACGGTTGTGAGTTGTTTTCCTGATGTTATAGATGACACTTGTTGCCATGCCTTGCCTCTTAAAATGTTCTGCTATTTCACTCTTTTTCCATTTTGAGTTAAGTGTGACGTAGTTTGTCAACCGTCGCAAAGCACTTGCTTAGAGCCATCTTGACTGCGGCGAGTTTTTTTAGTCGTCTTGCTACGGCATAAGACTTTGGTTTTCTCAGAAATGAGCGTGCGTCTTTGCAGCAATTCATTTTACCCATGTGATAATTTTCTGTAAAATCCTGCATTTTTTAGTTTAAAGCTTCACGCACTGTCCAGTTTCGGCTTTCATACTGCCCAGTCGTTACCATCTATCTGATACCATCTCTGACGTCTGTGCGTCGCGTCGTTAACTGAGCTGCCTTGCACTTTTTCTGCGTGGTATTGTGTTCCTGCGTCAGACTTGCCCAGTTTGAATGGACTGGTAATTGATTTTTCACTTCCCACTTGGAGAACGTTTTCCGTGTTTTTACCTTCTCTGAATGCATTGTCTTTTATTTTTACGGTCTTTTTTATTTTTACAGACTGCGTTATCTTTGACGGAATGAAGGTCCCTATTGATCGCAAAGTTTCTAATCTACATGAATGAAATTTTTCTTCGTCTCATTAAGTGAGAAGCTTTCACATCATCATGAAGACGCCTTTTATGGCGTTTGCCGAGAGCGACGAGCTTTCAGATTTCGAGGCATCTAAAAAACATTGTTTTTTTACACTTATTTTCCCGCGATGCATTTGGCAGCACGACTGGACAGAGGCATTTCAAATATATGCCATTGCTTCCGTGCGCGTGTGACGTGTATAAACCTACTTGCACATAGAAGTAACGGTGTTGCATGTTTGAGCAAAATTTATCGCCGGAAGGCCAAGCAGCGTCGAAGCTTTTGAATAACTTCAGTGCGCACACTGTAATTTCCAATATGGTTCCATACGTGTGGTCACTTAAGTCGGTCCGCGGGCCGAGGTGGCACTGGCATCACAGAGGTGGCCGCTCTGTGGGATTGAATGCTTTGATGCGCGTTCCCGGTGACCTGACAAAATTTGACCTCCGCCGGACTCCTAATCACTTAGCCGCGGCAGCTCTCGAAACGCGGTGTTCAGAGGACAGATGAAGCATGATTACGAGCGAAGCCGTCTGCTTAGTGAGTCGTACTTCAGGAAACGGAAAAATCGAATTGAACACTTTGGTCGGCCATATTCCTTGTTGTATTATCGCATGACGAAGACAGTTACTATCCAGCGAGCACGACATTTTCTCAGGGCGGCGATAATGAAATGTCATATTCACCGCTCTTCTCATAATCCATGGCGTCCCCGAAGAAGGAATTTTCATTCACGACTTTCGTATTTGTCGAATGCATTAGAGAATATGTGCTGATAGTTGTGGCGTGAAATGTTGCTGTCGATGGTGATTTAGGAATTTGGATTTAAGGTGACTTCGGCTCGTTCTTTACCATTGTCCTTGCATGGGATAAAGAAAAAAACATGCAAGTCACGTTCAGATTGTGTTACAATAAGGTCAGCGCTGCATAACTCAACCAGGTGCCGTTTTGAACTATTGATTGACACGTTGCTAATCGCGCAGGCGTTGAATACCTTTCCCAGGCTGAGGCCAGAGGGTGTGCCTCTTTGACGGACGCCATTGTTACCGTTTCGTAGCAGGCGCTGGTGACCACCAGCTCGGCCATGTTCTGGGCGTTCAGGGCAGCCTTTGCATAGCTAGTCAAACTTGCCACGCTCTTGTGGCCAGTGTACTGTGCCATGTACGCGGGTGGGCATCCACCATCAAACAGGTGTTTGACCGCTGTCTTTCGGCCACTGTATTTAGTGATCTTGCCGGGAATATCGGCTATCGCTGCAGCGGTTTTGTTCATGGGCCTTAGCCTGTTTTGTTCCTGGGACCTCTTAACGTGCCATAATCGTACTTATCATTGCTTGACACCCAGGTAGAATGGCGCCTGGTCTTCTGGACGATGCGACCCGTAGGCCTTGTACGCTTCCACCTTTGGAGGGCTTTGTCACTGCAAGCCCGTGGTGAAGCCCCATAACAAAGTCCGTGATGGGTTGCTTATGTCGAAGGCTGCTGCCTGCCACATTCGGTGCAATTCGTTGGTCGTGTCGGTCTGTAGCCTGTTTGGACGATATTCCTTTATGGCCTCTTTTGCCATCGACATTTTGGCCTTCCACACCTCGTGACAGCCATTGAAGGCAGGCGACGATCATATGTTCCACTCCCCAAACCCATTTCCTTGAATTTGTACTCGTGGTAGTATATAATCCCGTAGTACGTGGTCGGTTCGTAGTACCCACTCTGGTCAGATGTAAGGTCTTTTGTGAAGCTCATAAGATCGTTGAGCGATTTGCCGTCCATTTCTCCCAGTGATGTGCTAACCAAGGTCCTATATATGGTCGTGCTAACGTCTTTTGTCCCCGGAAATGCCATGAGCTTCTTGAAGTCGGAGTCACCTTTCTCTTGCGTGCTCCTTAGAACCGTGCTAGACATAAATAACTTTCCCGCCTTTTGATTCGTGTCAGTAGAACTTCGTAGGACGAAATGTGGCCTGGCATTCATTTTTCCCTCGAAATATGTATAGCAAGATTCACTTGAAAATTTCGATTCAGGTTTCGTGAACGTCATGCGGTGAATTTGTTTATGCTGTCGTGCTGTAATCATCGTCATAATCATAATCACCTCATCTGGCTTGGTGATCATAAAAATTATAGCAACACTCGAGCATAAACATATAATGTAATAAGCATATAATGTAAACGATGAGCATAAACACATAATGTAATAAATTTGCAATGGCTAGACACGGAATTGAGGTAGTTTATCCATAAGTGTGATGGTTAACATGCAGTCGTGTGGGGATTGGGGTCCGTCCGACCCCCTGAGGTTTCTCCTAAATATGTTCTGAACGGTTCGGCGCAGTCGCACCAAATTTGGCACAGATAGACAGAATTGAATAGCAGATTATTTGACGTTTAAAGTTATAAAGGTCATTCATTATCACTGAGCTAGAGCGGTTCAGAGTCAGGTCATGGTTGTAAAAAAATGACCATTCTTAGGGTGAACTTCAAATTGCTGCCACGAATAGAGTTTTCAAGACAGATATTAAAATCTGATGTGGGTTCACATATAACCAGTTGTAAAAAATGCACAAATAGATCGATTGATCTGAAGTCAGGTCACGAAGTAACGCCATGGTCAAAAGTCAAACATTATTTTCGAACAAGGAACATCCGTTCTAGTCATTTCATCCCCCTCCCGCCCAAAAACGTAACATGTATTCAAGGCCACTTCATCATCTGCCTACCTAGTTTCAAGTCGGTGTCAGGTCAGTTCACGGACAGATGATCAAAGATATGCTGGCGCATACCCCTTTTCAGAAGAAACTGGACAATGCATGCCGCCAGTTTCTAGTTCATTGCCTAATTCGAGACCAAAATGATACAAAATAATGTTTGGGATGACCGAACATACATCCCTATGGTTTTGGTCTCTTCCGGATTATATGAGGTCACTGACTTAAGGAGAAGAACCTTGGTACACCCTTTCCTGCAAGAACTTGCTTTCTGTGGTGTTTTTTTAATGGTGAATTTGAAATGAGGGCCTGAAATTACCTAAATGTGGTACACGCCTGCAGAAAATAGCTGTCAGAGAGAAATGGTTCGGATGGATTTTGCTTTCGACTTAGTATTCCATACCATGCCCGCGTACTATTCTGAGGAAGCTGGAGGACGCAATGACGTTTGCATTTACGAGTGCCAAATGCTTGATTTGGCGGTAAAATTGCACCGGATGACGACAATTTGCTCTGTGGAGCACATCCTCGCGACCATCACTTTTTTAAGTCACGTTAGGTCATTTAACAAAGATCTTTAACCCTTAACCAATGCCGGAAAATCACGCAACAACTAATCTACTTACAGCAAAAAAAACACCAATCGGGCATTCCTAATTCCACGGACACACGATGATTACCGACTTTTATATGATGTCCACAGACAAAAATGTCACGTTGACATGGATACACAAGAACTGAAGACCTGAATAAAAGATGGCTGAAAATAATGTCGATATTGGATTCGGAAAGAGAAATATGAAATGCTTACGTTAACAGTCTGCGTTATACTTAATTGAAACAATGTCGTAACCATAAGCTTAACCACATACCTGAGCACTCGCACGTGCGGCCGGTCAAGCATAACGCGCTTCGGTACGGTGCTCGATTTGGCCCCCACCTCTTGAGATCTAGCAAACTAACGAGGGAAACTTACTAACACCACCACACTAGCAGGGTTGAGGCAGCCATACATGAAAACTTTTGTGTGGACGTTCAATGTTAGTAGAAAGTGATCTTTACGGACAACTGAGGTCAAGAATGATTCACATGTAATGCATATTGTTACACCGTGGCATTGTTACGTCTGACGGCCCTTGTTTCGTGCTTTCCTGTGTGTGATGTGTTCTTCAAGCACTTCTTATGAAATCAATATAGACAGCGAAGTGCCATCGCAAATCACTTCATACCTGCATAGTCTGTGACGCAGACGTCCAGTCTCGCCTTGGCTGTGCACTAGCCTTGTTACATATTTGTTGACATGGTTTGTCTTATGGGGACCGTTGGGCGCTGTCCTATCGCACATCGCCCGTCTTTGCGCTGGCTTCGGCCAGTTTTGGCGCGTCACCGTGGACTGCGTCACCGTGGCAGCGCGCCAAACCTTTGTGTCGGCCGTCGGCCGGCCGGCGGCGCCGACGCTGCCGACGACCAGTCCACTCTGTGTTTGCGTCGCGTCTGCCTGTGTCTTGGCTCGGCTGTCTGCCGTGCCGTCCGGCCCCTTGTCTGCCTGTGTCTGGGCTCGGCAGTCTGCCGTGCTGTTTGGCGTCTCGTCTGCCGGCGGTCGATGGCAGTATGGCTCCGATTTTGACTGCCGCTGTATCGCCAGGCTCTAGGCCGGGTCAGGAGTGGAGTGCCCAGCAGCTCATCAGCCTTGTCCAGGCTAGCGCCGAGGCCAAGGACTACACACAGGTGATTCGGGCCATCGGGCACATCTTCTCGGACGCGGAGACGCTTAAGCGCAGTTTCCTGCTGGCGCCGGCCGAGCCGGCACCTGAGAAAGGCCAGCTGGACGCCGGCGAGAAGGAGGGTGGCGCTTGCGCCCGCCGCTCGGCCGCTGATGCCGTCGAGCCGCCGCTGCCGCCGCCGCTTGACCTGGAGAGCGTGCGGCGCGTGTTCAGCCTACTGTTCTCCACGGGTGACTCTCCGTTCACGGCGGCCCTGGTGACAGCGCTCACCACCTTGGCGGACTCGCTGCGGGCCAGCCTGCAGTTCCGCAACAGCTACCACACCGACCCGCAGCTGCTCAACGTGTTTCTGCTGGTCATGGAGATCCCGGCGCTGAGCAGTTCCGAGTTTCTAGAGCTGGCGCTGCCGCGGCTGTGCCAGGCGGCCGCCTGGCTGCCGCTGGCCGCTCAGGTGCGGCTGGTGCGGCTCTGGGCCAGCTATCCGGCCGCCCGGCTGCGCGGCATGGTGCAGACGCTTCAGCAGCTGATTTCGGTGAAGGTGATCGAGCAGGAGGCATCGCGCGGCTACCAGGCGACAGACGACGAGTCGGTGACGGCGCCGGTCCGACTGCTGCGACTGCTGTACTACGCCAGCCTGGTGGGCGGCCGATGCGACCCGGCGGCGGCGCGGGAGGCGCGGCCGGCCTCGCCGCCGCCGGCCGCCAGCGGTCAGCTGCTGCTGGCCGCCAAGGAGCGCGGCCAAGAGCAGGAGCTGGACCCGCTGGAGCGCGAGCTCGACACCCGCCCGCTCGATTGCCGCGTGCCGCTCGTCGCATTCGACGAGTTCTACAACGAGCCGCTGAGCGAGATGGTCGAGATGGACCACGACTACAGGTATTATAAGGTGAGGTCGGGGTGGGTGGCGAGGTCGCCGGTGCGTCACAGTGTTTGTTGTCGCCTTGTGGCATACCCCAGTATTTCCAGGAACTGTGCCCTTGATTTGTTCAGACATGGTAGAAATGGTCCCCGTTGTCCAGGCGGTGTGCACGCCACTGACTGATATAGTTCGTGTAAGTTTGCTATTTTACTGGCGCTTTTGTTTTTGCTATTTTAGTGGCGCTTTTGTTTTCGTGATATGTCTTTAAAAGTTCGCTGAATGTGTCATCTTGTATCATCCCGAACCACTTTTATTATGTTACTGGTGTCTAATTTTTTTCCATATAATGTTTGACATTTATATATAATGTTATATATTTAAGTAACATTGTAAATATATATTTACTGTTTTATTACAGTACCGTTACCGTGCCCTCCCTGGAGCTGGACGTGCGTATTCATTGAAACAAATCATTCTTGCCACGTCAGACCAGATTTAAAATACGCATCACCTCCCTACGAATGCTCTGTTGGAACTTAACCAACGAAACTATTACATGGTTGCCGAGGTCCGTCGTATGATGACGTCCTACAGTAGCCAGAGAGGATCTGATGACGATTCAGACCTGATGCTGACGTCGCAGTGATGTTGACAGTAGTCAGAGGGGATCTTATGACGATTGAGATCTGATGCTGACGTCGTGGTGTTCTTGACAGGAGTAGTCAGAGGCGATCTTATGACGATTCAGACTTGATGCTAACTTGTAATGATGTTGACAGTAGCCAGAGGGGATCTGATGACGATTGAGATCTGATGCTGACTTGGTGTTCTTGCCAGGAGTAGTCAGAGGGGATCTGATGACGGTTAAGATCTGATGCTGACTTGGTGTTCTTGACAGGAGTAGTCAGAGGGGATCTGATGACGATTGAGATCTGATGCTGACGTCGTGATCTTCTTGCCAGGAGTACCGTGAGCGGTTCAGCTTCATGCGGCACCCGTTCGTGCTGACACCAGCCACCAAGTCGCTGGGCCTGTACTACGACAGCCGGATCCGCATGTACCACGAGCGACACTTGGCCATCGTCCACAACCTGGTGCATGGAGCTGGCCAGCCGTATCTAAGGCTGCGCGTTCGGCGCGACTACATTGTTGAAGACGCACTGATCGAGGTACGCTCACCAGTGTGTCGTTGCGTGTGCTCGCAGTTATAGTGTCACCATGCCACTGTTACATTTGTGGTATTGGAGCGCAAGAAGAAGTAAAGTCGATTTGTTGAGACTTTCCAGTGAGCCGTGACATGCATTTTTTTGGCTACGCTTCAGACATGTAGCTGTTAGATGCAGTCTTTACTATACAACGTGGTGGTGGGAATTCGTAGTGACGCACGTTGTAAAGTACAAAAACGGACCAGGCTCTGACAGTGACAGAATGCTTCCAACGTCTCAGATGTCGGTGTCGATGTTGGGGCTGATGTTGGTGTGTTGGTATTGGCGTTGCAGCCTTTTCGTGTGGCAAGACATTTACGGAAGAAAAGAGATGTACCGACGTGCTGATTTGAAAATGAATACGACCAGAACTCATAAATCTTCGGATCTGACGGTCCTCAAAAACCCCAAATCTAGACTTTTGATTGGCAGAGTTATCCTAAATTTATTTGGTGTATGACTGACTGAAGACCGTTCGCCATTGCTTGACGAGTTATGACGAAAAAGCCACCAAATGATTGTTTGTGGACGGTGGCCACAAACTGCAGTTTGTGGTCAGTAGGTCACGTGGCAAATCCAACAGCAAAGCGTCCAGATCGCATACCTCCATTTAACCAACCTGTCGGTGGCTTCGGGCTCAATGAATTCCTTCAGACCATTGACTCGGTCAGCGAATCTTCGCGTCACAGCAGTTTTTCCCCATGCATCTGCACTTTTTTGTGGGAGAAGGGAAACCTCATCCCCTCCCACGAAGTCTTTCAAACCATTCAACTAAAAGCATGCGAAGTAAGCATGTATTTCTGCGTTTGGAAATACATACACAAGTCGGATAAGGGCGAAAACGTAACTCAAGTAGCTCCACTCACCATCTCATTGCATGTTGAAGCTGATATTAAAAGCGCAGTTAAGGAGCTCCCTGCCGACGACTGCGCCACGACCGAGGTTTTGCAAGGTCGCCGCACTGGTAACTACACGACGTCCCGCGCTTAGAGCTGTCGCCGGCCGCGTCTGGAGCGGCGCTCCCGTCAGAGGCGTGAGCGGCGAGGCCAACTGGCTGGGCGGAGAAGGCCTCACTCTCAGTGACTGTGTGTGCCATCGTACGCTGTATGGTGTCGCATGCTTCAGAGTAGCTAGCGAGGCTGCTGAGGGATTTATGGCTGGTAAGCTGGGTGACAGCTCGCAGGACAGCCACCGTCAAGACGGCGCTTGATGGCCGTCTTGCGGGGCGTTGTGATTTGCATTTTTCTGTCCTCAGTCTGGGCGATTCTGTTGCCGACTTGAGCATATTCCCGAAGGATTGTGCTCCCAGCGGAGAGCACGTGTATTTGTTACCACTTTTCACGAAGCTGTAGTTTACTGCCAAATGGAACTCTGGGCAGGGGTCAGGATTCGTTGGTCTTTCAGAAGTATATAGCTTGAATACTTCCACGGTGCATTCTGTTTTATCTTCCAGTGGGAAAACTCCGGGTTTAAAAGCCCTCCCAAAGTTCGGTCCCCGGCGCGTCTTGGTGAGGCGCTTTCTGTACTCGAGGTACTGGCCGTCTGTTCCTGTCTTCAACTCCGCATCTCCCCACAGCATCTGGTCGTGCTTGTTCCGGCCACGGAGGCGGTCAAAAAGCATGGTGGAGTACCAAAACGTTATAGGGAGCAGCGCCGGAGCGTGACGAAAGCCGCATGCCTTTGATTCCCAGAATTTAGCTTCATCGTCACTGGACACCGGCATGACCCTGTTAGGCCGATTTCCTTTGCCTGATGATTCTGAAATTGTTAGCTTTGCATCCAAAGCATCCAGCACCAGTGCAAATGCTGGTAAAGACGTGATCTTCCATTTATTGTAATCATGTCATTTGAATGGCGTCTTTTCATGTCGTCTCACGCTGCAAAAGCAGTCACACCATATGCACCGCAAAAGGAATCATACCCCAGGTGTACAAACGAAACATCTCTGATATTATATGGGACACATGGCGGCTATTAAATGAAATAAGTAGGAGCAGTCATCCGATAATAACCCGTCTCCCACATACTGAGACATGTCGGATACCAACGGTTGTCGTTCAGACATAGAGCAGTCAAGCATCCCACCAGCTGAACTCGCTCACTGTCCGAGCTCTGGCCTGTTCAGATGGCTCGAGTGGCCCCAGCTTATGGAACACGTGAGAGCACAGTCGGCCGGTGGGCGGACCCGCCTCGGGCAGGCGGAGAAACACTGGCCCCTAACCATGTGAGAGGTGGGCCGAAGCAGGGCCGGCCTACCGGCCGACGCGTTTCTTCGTTCTGTTCGCTGGTTGGCCGCTGCGAACTTCGCTGGTAGGCGAACCGCCTACCAGCCTCCAACGCTGTCCGGCCCGGCAGAGGCGCGTTCAGCAGGCCGGTCCGCGGGGGTCGGCTCCAGCGCCGGGTCGTCTCCCACCAGGCCGGTCCGCGGGGGCCGGCTCCAGCGCCGGGTCGTCTCCCACCAGGCCGGTCCGCGGGGCTCGGCTCCAGCGCCGGGTCGTCTCCCACCAGGCCGGTCCGCGGGGGCCGGCTCCAGCGTCGGGTCGTCTCCCACCAGGCCGGTCCGCGGGGCTCGGCTCCAGCGCCGGGTCGTCTCCCACCAGGCCGGTCCGCGGGGGGCCGGCTCCAGCGTCGGGTCGTCTCCCACCAGGCCGGTCCGCGGGGCTCGGCTCCAGCGCCGGGTCGTCTCCCACCAGGCCGGTCCGCGGGGGCCGGCTCCAGCGTCGGGTCGTCTCCCACCAGGCTGCGCAGATCGTCTGCGGTTTCCGTAATCCTG
This sequence comes from Capitulum mitella, assembly GCA_030062745.1. NCBI lineage: Eukaryota > Metazoa > Arthropoda > Thecostraca > Pollicipedomorpha > Pollicipedidae > Capitulum > Capitulum mitella. Next base: position 15,819,690 of record CP099842.1, read on the forward strand.
CCTAATGATCCGCACTAGGGAAGATTTCATTCGTCTTGCGTCGGGCCAGGCAGCAAACAGCTTACCGCCCCGCGTAAGCTGCTGGGCGGTGTACATTACCGCCTGGTTCGCGTTGGTCAGGTTTTCTGTGATGAAAATGCATTGGACGGTGCTGCTACTGCCCAGAGTGGCGTTTACGTCACCTTCCCTCAGCATTTTGTGGGCTGAATACAGTTCTTGTCGTTTCTCAAATTGCGATGCACATGTAGCTCTTAAAGTGCTTGGACTTGTTCTATTATGCTCGGTACTCGGAAGTCAGTTGGACCTCCTCCCCGCATACCAACTCGCGAACGAAACCACCTAGGGAGACGTTGTTTTCACCAGTAGCTGCATCTTTCTACTTCCAAAAAGTTGGAATGTGTACGTCTATCTCTTACTGTTGACCTACCAGGTGACCCAAAAGAAGTGAAAGTCAGGGCCACGCGCGGTTTTGCGTAGGTCTTGTTTTTGGTTCTTTGGAGACGAACGGATCACAGGAAGGCCACGTAAAGTCTTACCAAACGAAAGAAGACATACAGAGGAACAAAATTGCGCGCCGCAATTTCAAAGTCGTGGTGTAAATTGACCTTGAAGTTGACCGTCGTCCTGTTCCGTGGTGCATCGCGCGGAAATATGGCTTTGGATGCTTTGGATGCATGATTCAAGATGAAAACCAAAAATTCTTGCCCTGCCGTGCCTGGAATGACCTAATTTTGTCTTGAGATCATTATCGATACCTTACTGTGACATGTACATGGGTTTTCGGGGTCATGTCCTGATGTTTCGTTATGCAACTTCGAATTTTTCCTGTCATGGCCTTGACCTTTTGTTTGCCGCTAACTTCATAGAAACGTGCTCGTCGGCGAAGTGCGGCTTGTGTTCTTCACGTGTGTCGAAGACAGGATGGTGACGCTTCAGTGGAGAAAAATATTCGTGAGGCACAGACTGCATCTCACATACGAAGCCTAATTTCCTCCTACTTATCACAGACTATATTGGTGACCTGATCCAAGGTCAGAACTTGGCATTTGAATGTGGAACACATCAAGGCCACTTCTGGCGGCCTTCGGTTACGTTTCATGGTGATAGGGATTAGATTCACTCCTTCCATGTCGCTGAATTACTCATAAGTCCACTTTGATATCACACGAATTGTGTACCGAAGCTCGGATTTTTTTGCTCTCCTGACCTGACCTGGGCTGATATTGATTTCAAACTGTGTAGACTTTTAGAAGACATTGTCATGAGTGGTATTATGTATGCTTTTTGTTTTCGGATGAATATTCTTGGGATCCAGAGCTAAATTGTTTTTTATTTTGACCTTGATCTGAATTGATGATCTGAGCTCTTGCCCCCTCAAACTATTTTTGCATTTTTACATAGATATGTACCTATATACTCACGACAGGTGTATATCGTAAAAGGGTGTTTATGGTAAAAACTGGATTTTTGGCAGTCGCGTGAAGTTGACCTTACTCTCCGACTTTTTACGAATAGCTGACCCGACTTTGACCTGACGTAGCTCATGGAACTTTGGAGCTAGACTAGAAAAAACGGTCAGTAAACGATGTGCAATTCAGTTATAGGAAGGTAGACTAAATTTCATTGTCATGGTTTTAGTTGTTCTTGAGCTATTGAAAAACCACAGGGGCGAGGCCAAATTACCTCTCACCCCACAACACATTTTGCCTCATGTGATATTTCTGCGCATTAAGCATTTCACTATGACGCCGCGCCATCAAATGGCGGCGGCGAGCATCTTCCCGTTGCTCGTGGAAAAGGGAGGGGGTTCGATGCAGTTTCTTACCAGTTCACGGTTGTCAAAGCTTACGGGGTTGTTCTTTGCCGTGATTTTTACGCATTATGAACTATCTAACCATGAAATGACCGTACCATTTTTGTAAAATTTTGCGTCTGATTGATCTGATTATAATTTGACTTCTTGCCTCTTTGTCTCCCGTCGCTTCCTTCTCGCATTTACGCAGGGGCAAGAAGCGCAGTTAAGCGTGGATGTCTATATGCTGAAAGGAACGAAACGATCTGTATTGCCAAGGTGACACGTTATTTGCTGTTTCCAGCTGGAGATCATGGCGCTGGAAAACCCCAACGATTTAAAGAAGCAGCTGGTAGTGCAGTTCGAGGGTGAACAGGGGGTAGACGAAGGCGGAGTATCCAAGGAGTTCTTTCAGCTTATAGTAGAGGCCATTTTTAATCCTGATTACGGTGAGATATGCCGATTCTGCAATGGCTTTGAGTTTCTCGCCTGAGCTATGGTTAAATGTTTTGACGCTGAAAAGCAGTCTGTCTTCCCCATGTGTTTTTCGTGTTAATCGGTCTTCTCTTGTGCATATTCCGTGTTAAGCCGTGTTTTCAGTTTTCCCTGTTACTATGTCTCTCCCATGTGCATTTTTTGCCGTGTTCGACCACGATATCCGGGGAAAGAAAATGCATACTGGACATAGGCTTTCACAGAAAGACATCTTGCCGTTTTGGAAAGATGACATATTTGCCGGTTTAGACGTGGCCATATGCGAGAGGTTGGAACCCGGCACGTGAGGTGAGTGTGTTCGTCTCTGCATGCGCTCTGCGTGAGCGCCACGGCCACTGCGCCGAACGGCTGACGTCTGCCTCGACACGGCACCTCTCCCCGGCCGGCAGGCATGTTCACCTACAGCGAGGAGACCAGAGCGTACTGGTTCAATCCAACCTCGTTCGAGAACGACGCCCAGTTCACGCTGATCGGCATCGTGGTTGGGCTGGCGCTTTATAACAACGTCATCCTGGACATGCGCTTCCCCATGGTCGTCTACAGGAAGCTGATGGGCCAGAAGGGCACGTTCGAGGACCTCAGCGAGCTTAGTCCGGTGAGAACGTTACTCGGTGTCGGGCTGGTTCACCGACTGTATTTTGCCTTGACGTGTTTGGAGTCTGGTGGTACCGGACTTCAAAACGCGTTTTTCAGAACTTTTGCTTGGGTCACAAACGTACTGAAATATCAAATGAACACGATTGTTTGCGAAAATTTCATGTCCAGTGTTGGAAATCTCGGTAATTCGTTCATTTCTGTTTTTCTTTCGATAGTTTCGTCCTGTTGGACAAAGGCCGAATTGAAATACGTAGTTTGCTTTAATGCTGAACAAACGTTCCGAGAGCTGTTTGACGAAGTTAAATGTACGGCGTATGCAGTCTGTTTTACATCTTGATAAACTCCAATGATCCCGGATCTACAGGTTCCACGATATGGCTGTCCGCCGTGTACTGGGGGGCGATAGCGGAGGCGGTTTCCACCGTGTGTTGTCCTCGGTCATGAGTGTTCCGGAGTTTGACCCCGTGGTGTCCGTCATCAGATTCCCTTTCGTAGTCTGACCTTGTTGGCCTCTGTCACTAAACTGTTCCGGAGTCTAGCCCTGTGACATCCTCCGTCACTAGACTCTGTTTCGGAGTCTGACCCTCTAGTGCCCTCCGTCACCAGACTCTGTTCTGGAGTCTGACCCTGTGGCACCCTCCGTCACCAGACTGTTCCGTAGTCTGACCCTGTTGTACCTTCCGTCACCAGACTCTGTTCCGGAGTCTGACCTCGATGCTGGAGTACGACTGCGATGACATGGAGGAGGTGTTCATGCAAAGTTTCCAGGTGGGCTACACGGACGTGTTTGGCGCGAAACTAACCCAAGACCTCAAGCCCAATGGCAGTCACGTCCCGGTCAACAGGAGCAACGTGCGGGTAAGTGGTCCGTGACAATTGGAATTCACGCGAATTGATAGCTGAAGAGCTGCGTTTACACGGAGTTGTGTTAAATTGCCCAGTGTCCCCTCGCATTGAGCGTAGCTGTGTGAGTGAACCTAGAGTCACCAGTCAATGCTTAGGTTGCTGGACTGTCGACTAGTAGAGTCTCAGACGGCGTAAGCAAGGTAGATAACCATGAAGGCAGCTGTTTATCGTATTCAGATTTGTTGGCCACGAGTGAGCGATTTCTCGTGTGTGGAATTGCCCGACTGTGTTCTTTCCCTGTGGACCCCTGCCGCCCCCTCAGCTCCCGCCCGCTGCCAACAGGAGTTTGCTGACGCCTACGCGGACTTCCTGCTGAACACCTCCATCAAGCGGCAGTTCGGAGCGTTCCGGCGCGGCTTCACCATGGTGACGGACGAGTCTCCGCTGTGGACGCTGTTTCGACCGGAGGAAGTGGAGCTCCTGGTCTGCGGCAGCAAGGTCAGCCAGTTTTACGTGATGACAAAGTTCTAGCTGGAGGAGGCAGAGCTCCTAGTATGCGGCCGCTGGGTGGTCCTGTCACACGTGTTGATGGATGGGCCACCACTCTGTAGGCGATCCTGAACAGTGTTAAGATATACCGACTACATGTATTCCTGTCACACGGCCACTTTGCTGTGAAAACCCAGGGTCTTCCTGCGCTATTAATCCTGCGTGTTGCATGCGGCTTTCATCAGGCGCATGGCGGCTGAGGCTGTCACAATGAAGTATATATGTGCGTATGTATGTGTGTATGTATGTATGCAGTTATGTATATATATATATATATATATATATATATATATATATATGTACGTATTATGTATGCATGTTTGTATGTATTTATGTATAAATGTGTGTTGTCAGTATCAAATTCAAGTGAGACAAAGAAATTCCATGGCGCTGGAGCCCAAACGAATGTACCATAACAGAATTTCTTCCCAAAATACTTGAATTCGTGAGGCGCGAGCGAATCGAAATATCACCGTAAACCGACGCCCGACGTTGCATTCTACATGCTTGGCGTCGTCGGCTGCCGCATGTAACACAAGACCATGGGTGGCAGGGGAGCGAAATTTATTCGCACACAAAATCATACATTTGACTCGGAATTTGCTACTTGCTCTACGTTGTTACGAGCACAGATGCGCTGTAGAGCACATATGACACACACGCCCATCAGCTTGTTCCGAGCACAGAAAGCCAGTTGTACAACGCACGTGACGGTGGCCTGTGGCGCGCGCACCCTGTCGCCGGCGACTTGGCCGTCACACCGTCCGTGCACTGCACCTTAACTCCCCACCGCGGGCGCGGGATTACGGTGCCCGCCCTACACTTCTGGCTCCCGGCCGAGCTTGCGTGTCCGACGCACCGGCCCTGAGAACAGCTGCTCAGTGACCGAAAACCCGGACCGCGTGCTGGCGGCGATGACGCAGCAGTAGAGGTTCAGTCGGTGCTGCGCTCTACTGCTGAAGCCGCCCGCCCCATACTCTCCCGGCACTGCGGCGCTGGTCTCACTCTGCTGTGCGCCTCCAGCCCGGAACAGCAATAGCTGCTGTTAGGCTGGTTGGTACTCGGCGCTTGTCTGCAGGCTGGACGTATCAAACTTTCCCGTTGCCGTGCTGCTGAACCCGGAGGCAGAAACACAGCACAGCCCGTCGGAACGTCGAGTGCTGGGCTCGCGCCTCTTCCCTTTCAAAGGACTGTCCTGCAGCCGGACAACGGGCTGGCGGAATGATGCGACGGCAGCAGCGGCTGTCTGTGCCGTAGTGTGCTGGTACAGCCACTTGCAGCAAACATTGAAAGGGAGCGTGATGGCAAAACAGGAATCATGGAATGGCTGGGAAGAAGAAACAAGGTGTCATGCATTAGGTATGTAGTATTTATATATTAGGCGCAAGGGAAAGATACTATTTGTTTTCTACGTTAGGATAGATTTAGTCTGGAGCGACTGTAGATCGAAGTCGGACCGGGTGCCTGACAATTCTGAGGATGTTATTAGTGAGCAGTTGATTACCTTTAAAGCAGATGTTTCTTTGAGTGAAAGATAGGAAGAATCCGGTGGGCTTGAGCTTGGCGCTGATGAGGCCATGTCGCGCCTCTTTTGCCATCACTGTCGAGCAGGCCTCCGTGACAGTGCGTACTGCCTTCTCCGCCGCCTGGGTGTGAACGGGATAGGGCGGGGTCGCGAGCGGAGCCTCCACAATGTCCCGCAGTTCGCCGTCGCTGAGGTCTCGCAGAAGTGGAGGATGAGTGACTGGTCCATTTCAGGAGATCATCTCGGTGTAGTTCGAGGCATCGAAATTACCCTTGAAAGGGCCAAAAATGGCCTGAGGTGCCTCCCAAAAACGTTGCCTGGCTCCGCCCACGAACGAAACAGAATTACGAAATTTCGTCACAGTACGTAAAAAGAATAGTTAGGAAAAGTGACGAATTTCGAGAAGCTGCGTTAAAAACCCGTGAATTGGAAGAAAAAGAAACGCACAGAAAAAAACAAAAAAAGACAAAAAAATAAAAAGCAACCGAGGGTGGGCGGATTCAGCCCCACCCCTGTGGGGAATAGAGTTAATGATCGGAATGTTAATGATGTGAATATTTTCTTGTCACTTACGTCGCATTTGAATGACGACATATTTTAAGGAAATTCAGACCTAGTGCATCATCGAGTGACTCTGACGTTCTATATGTTAACAGGTAAGGATCTATACGAGGTTCTAAAACGCACGACTTTTCGTAGTTTTTCTGTACTCTTACTGTTACGTACAATGTACTTCGATTTTTTCTGGGATTCCGGATATCCAGGATCCGTACCTACTCAAGGATTACGCCTGGCATTGTCGTTCCGGGACAAGGAATGACATTTTAGAGGACTTGCAGGGTTCTGGCCCTTGATCATCCGTCCGGAAAAGTTTTCGTTTCTTTCGTTGTAATTCTGATTGTCCACGATCTGATGTCGTTGGCCACATTTTCACAGTCGTTGCTGTCTTTCAGCGTCATGGTGGTTGCCGGGCTTCAACTTAAACTGTTTCTGCTACAACGCGCCACCCTCTCCGTTGGGCAGCACCAGAAAGAATGGCCTGACGCGCGGTCAATCTGTCTCCTCTAGTGGGTGGGCCTAGCGTTGAATAGATGGCATACGCCTTCATAGCCTCTATCCGAGGTTTTGAGTCGCCACGAGTTTATAAACATTGAGCGTAGATTAAAAGCACCCATATTTATTGCCCGATTTTGACCTAACCTTTTCCAGAATTCGGCGCTGGAGCTGAAATGTAAAGTGTAGTGGAGCTGTGTTTTACCGAGTTCAGCGCACGTTTTCGCGGCCTAATGGTAGTGTTGAGAACCTCGGCTTCGTTTTTCCCGATTTGGTTCGAAGCAAATGAAAGCTCAGTTCACTATCTTGTCTTGAAGCAGAGGAACGTCGCAAACCGTATGTAGCTGGGGCGTAAAATGACATATAGAATAATATCTGCTTTCGGCGTACCCGAAAACACCAGTAAACAACAAACGGGTCTGCGCGTACGGCGCTAGGCTAAATGTCTCACTGAGGTCCCACTGGCGTAGTGCTCTTGCCTGGCCTACGCCACGACCGATACCCCGATGCTGACTTGGTGAAACCCACTGTCTGAATGTCCCCTGAGGTTCGCTGGACTCCGCCCGTAAATGGCCCGCAATAAGACGGCCGACAGGTGGCTCGTGCAGCGAACGCCTGTGGCTCAGCTTCACGCCGCTGCATGCGTCACTCTGTGGCAACAGCGGTTCTGACTTAATGCCGAATAAGTCAATGGAACTTGGGTCACCTGGATGCCGTAGGAATTTCGTGACCCTGACTGGTCGGCGCCATCACCTGAGACGAGTTATCATGTTCGGCGGGCAGAGCCGAGACAGATGACCGATGTGTAACCGTGGCGCCGAGCCGGACTCAGAAGCCAAGCCGGCTACACGAGGCTGTTGGCCATTGCTCATGAAAACCCGAAAACTCGAAACTCACGAGACTAGTTACAGAAGTGTCATCAGCGATAAGCCATAACTGTTGGAATTGTCGATAAAAATTTGAATACGTAGGGTTTGACGACGACGGTAGAAGTTAGGATGACAGTGGGTAGTCTGAAAGGTGTTGAAACAGAACGTTGCGCGATGGAAACGATGTGCCTTTTAAGCGTTGTCAGCGAGAGGACAGGCCCTGGTGAAAGATGATTCCAGTGCTTTGCCGCGCGGTGCATAAAGAAGTGCGAAAAAAACAAGTCTGCATCCGGGCAGATTAGTTTCCCTGCGATGTATGCATGCGTCGCCCGCAAAGAAGCATGCGCATATGCATGCGTCGGAGCAGTATCGCACCATGGATCGGATGGACCCAGTGGGGGAGGGGATGGGCAAATGGCGACTTTTCTCCGTTCCCTCACAAACAGCCGTGATAGCGTCATCCTCGCCTCGTCAGGACTACGACTTCCGGGAGCTGGAGGCGGGCACAGAGTACGACGGTGGCTTCACGCGCGACTCGCTGGCAGTGCGCCGCTTCTGGGAGGTGGTGCACCACGAGATGACCGACGAACACCGGCGCCAGCTGCTGGAGTTCACCACAGGCTCAGACCGCGTGCCTGTCGGCGGGTTGCGCAAGCTCAAACTGATCATCGCCCGGAACGGCCCGGACACGGACCGGTGAGGCAGCGCCGGGCGGACCGGGGTTCGAGGCTCTGGGCGAACAGTCATCAGAAAAAGGCCGCACAGTATGGTACAGTACAGTAGCAATGGCCTGTCAGTAATGGGCAGCTTCTGTCGTTGTCTCACAGTGCAAAGTGCATCGAACCCACGGCACTTGCTTTGCTGCTGGTTGTGCGAATTACTAATTGGTGTGGATCAGATGATCTTCAACGAGTGGATCGTGAGCTTGAACGCAAGGCAAATTGAATCTGTCTCTTCTTTGAGGGCCATGATGAATTCTTTAGCTTGATGTGGCAGAAAGCGATGTTGATAACAGTAGTCACGCCCACGCTCAGGGTTGTCGTTTTGCATTTTTTTTTTTTGTGATGGCCCGGCCTCCCATGTTCATTTGCCCTCCTTCCTAATGTTGGTTTGTCCCCCCCACCCCAATATTTTCTGCCGGTTTTAAAGGGAAAATGGGCAACAGTAACGAAAAGAAAGAAGGCCGTGATTTATCTCGTTTTCTGTCGCATATATATCGAAACACATATATATATATATATATATATATATGTGTGTGTGTGTGTGTGTGTGTGTGTGTGTGTGTGTGTGTGTGTGTGCGTGCGTGCGTGCGTGCGTGCCTGCGTGCCTGCGTGCGTGCGTGCGTGCGTGCCATTTTTATTTCATAAATAGTAACATAGCCTTTCAGTATTTCCGTTGGTCAAAATCAAGTGGGCTTAATCCGTTGAGAAACCCGCATTTGGGAAAGGTTAGGTTGTCGTTCCCCTGCTCCCCCCCTTATTCAGTTACGGAAATCGACGCTCCTGACTACGCTCCTGCACTCCTTTCAGTGTGTAAAACGCTTTCTGAGCCTGGCGTGTACTGGCTTGGCTGGCCGGCAGCGGAGCTCTGCTCACTGCTGGGTCGCTGGCCACACGGCAGTCCTGGCATTTTATCATCTCTGACTGATGGCCATACTTCCAGGCTACCCACGGCGCACACGTGCTTCAACGTGCTGCTGCTGCCCGACTACAGCACCAGGCACAAGATCCGCGAAATGATCCTGAAGGCCATCAGCTACTGCAAGGGATTTGGCATGTTGTAGCGGCCGGCGTGCCGCGGGAAGGCAGGCAAGGCCAGTCGGTGCGGGGAGGGACGTCGGCTGCCGCACCCTGCCCAGGCGATGGTGGGAGGCGCCGACCTTTGGCACCGCTCCACTGTTACACCGTTTCAGAGGCCTTCGCTTTGGCTTATTGTTTTACTTGCGAGGCGCTTTTGCAATTTATGAATGTGCTCGTGTCGCAGAGATGAATAAATGCGCGCCTGCACTGGGAGGAGTCGAGAGTATGTTTAACTTGAGTCGGGGGCGGCAGAAGGAATTCGAGATTCGTGCGTACCATCACGACTACGTTGTGCTGTCTCACCGGAAGACCAGTCCTGGTGACGGGTGTGCGTCCTGTCGTCTGGTGCTATCGGGGGTGGTGTTGCGTTGGCGACCGCGACTGCAGGGCTGCATCTATCACGATGGGCTGTGGGCCACTGCTGCGTCTGTCAGCCACGGACATCACTGCAGCCGCAGGCAAAAGCGGCGAGCGCCGGCCAGCTTGATTGAGCATCAAGCGGCGTTCCGTCTCAGCCTAGCGCTGCTGATGCCGCTGGCCTTGAACGCTACATGACGGCTCTTTGTAGGAGCAAGGTGACGGAGCCATAGGCCGTCCCAGGTGCCTTGCTGACTGCACGATCAAATTGAAGAGGGCAGCAGAGAGTGAGCCTTTGGTCCGGTACGGCGGTGAGACTGCGATTTTCTCCGTGCGATCAGCCGTGCAATATTTGACAATGTAGATCACAGATAGGACCGATCCAAAAACAGGGCTTGCCAACCCTGGACGATAGCGTCGTAAAACCGCACAGTACAGCAAATAGTATTTCGTCGCACATTGGTTTGTGAGCAATTGTGAGCAATCACACAATTGGTCCAAAGGGCTGCGGTACTTTATATCGGTACCGGCCTGAACCCAGCTAATTATTGCCTTCTGTAGACGTTGATCTCAGCCCAAGCAGAAAAGCAGCTGAATCGATTAGAAATAGAAATAGAGAGCATGGTGTTCTGGATTAAAGTGGAAGCCGATATAGAGCTCAGATATCGATACGTAAACTAAACCTTTACCTTTGAAATGCGCCCAGTATTTATCGCAATCTGCATCGTAATCAAATCCACTGTCTTTTTTCCAGTCTGTGCAAGGTATCAGATCGTAATAAATTTACAACGAATACTTTCGTCTGTCACTGGTATCTAGCCTCCCGAAAGTGGCATGCGAGGTAGAGGTGTGTTTAAGAAATACCTTAACGGGTAAGCGATTTATTTTTGGACAAAACTAAAACCTCCATAACTTTCGTTTGTTATACAGTAGTGCCACCAGACCTGGCCTGCGAATACCACGTAACGGCATTTTTTGCGGAACCTCTTCAGTGGATGATACTATTCGGATGATTCTATACTCTTACCCATCTCCTTGCGAGACCGTTGGATTCAGAGTTGGCGGTTCTGCCGCGCGGACCTGTGGCACGTCTGGACCACGGTCGTAAATGAAGAGGTCCCCTCTGGTTCACTCAAAAGGCGTATTTTGTGTGTCTGACAGAGTGCGGTAAGTTGTTAAGTTCTCCGCGCTGAGCTAGCCCAGGCTCTCAAGCATATCCGATACGTGATTGCATTTTTTGCGGCCGAAAATTACTAGCTACGTGGTTTATATGTGTATATATATATTTTCCGTCTGAGACAGGTTCTTTTGCGTTCCATTACTGTACAACGAAATGCAGTGCCGAATCTGTGAGAGTACCAAAGCACTGACCAGCGCGAAGACGACAGAGGATGATTGGTAGCTCAGAATAGGAAGACTACTCAGGACTCGGAAGCAGCACCTAGTAACGAGTGAGACTTGAGAGTCCCAGCTGAGAGCAGTCGAACGTCAGTCGTAGGATTTTTGAACTGGCAGAACGGGAAGAACCTAGAACGGGCAGGAGGTCAAAACCGCGAAATGTTATTTTGAAACGTGAAATGTTGGGCAGATTCTGTGGACTGCCCAGGAGCATCGTTTAATTTAGCTGTTAACACGGGACCAAAAGTCGCGAGATGTCAGAACACGTTCCGTGTTGGTGACCACTTTCTTGAATTCGTATGTTTTGCCACTAACCGGAATGCGTGTCGTCGGCATACTGCACCAAGACTATGCCCTCTGCGAACAGGCTCAGGCCGTTGGCAAAGACGCAGTAGAGGAAAGGGCCGAGAACTAAGCCTTGAAAGACACGGATGCTGATGGGCAGGGACAGATGTATTGGTGACATCCAAGGCACGTGTCGGACTGACACTCTGGGTGCGGTTGCAAAGGTAGGCCGAGAACCAGGAAGTGTCGATACCGTGGAGACTTACTGTTGACAGAAGTCGTGTGTGTTCAGTCACTTCAAAGCGTTCGTTCCTGTCCAGCGAACGGAGAAGGGAAATTTCTCCGCGGTCCATGGCGGACAGGATATGGTCAGATATGGAGCTTAGAACGGTTTCCATGGAGTATCGGGGACGGAAATCGTTTTGACTGAGAGACAGGAGGCGGTTTTGGGATAAGTAATTGTAGAGCTGCTGATGGACGGCGCGCTCTACTATTTTGAAGATGACAAGAGCGATGGAGATAGGGTGAAAGTTAGGATGGTCAGAGGGATCACCGGACTTGAAGATTGGATGGACGAGGAAATGTTTCCAGAATTCAGTAATGTCGGACCGGGACAGGATGGAATTGACCAAATGGGGGAGCACCGCCTCGGTAGAATCGAAATACAGTCCGAGCAAGTGTACGCTGACACTGTCGCCGCCATTACCGCCGGACGGACAAACCATTCATCCCAAAGTCGATGGCCCGCAGCCCTGACCGCTGCGACACCAACACGAAAATGCAGGTGCACCAACACACGGCAGGCGGCAGGCAAGGCTCGGCGTGTCGTTGGATATCAGTAAGGCTGTCTAGCCTGATTGCGGCGCTCACCGCACGGTTGGCGTCCTTGTAACAAGAAGACCTGCGCCCAAATTCAGCTGGCATCCAGCGGCGGCGAGGCATCAGTTTTGTGGTTACGTCGGAAACTGCCGGCGCGTCGGGGCCACGAACTCGTATGGATCGGGTTGGAGCATGTGCGTCAATGATCGGCAAAAGAGGCTGAGAGAGCAGTCCCATGAGGGCTTGACCGCAGGCAAGTAAAACACTGCGTTCCATTCAGCTCGTTTCAGATCCTGTTGTAAAGCAGTAAGATCAATCCGACGGAGACGTGGGGAACGGTCATTGCTGCGGTACGAGCGAAATCAAGGGACATCAACTGACGCAGTCACACATTTGTGGGGGCTAAAGTGGGAAAATCTGATGGTTTTACAGTGTTGCACCAGATCCTGTCATTGGAAATAAACATATCAAGAAGGGAACCGGAAGCATATAAAAAGGTGTCACATGTTGGATTGAAGTGTAATCAGATGTAAACTCGCGCAGTATCACATTTGTTTGTTTTGTTTGGCTGTAGTACAATCAGGTTTTAACAAATCGCAGTTAACCCTATTCCCGGAGGGCTAGACGGTATGGCCGATTCCCGGCAGGGGGGGGGGGCGGATTCGGCCCCCCTGAGATCTCGAGAACCACATATCCGATTTCATCATTTCATCGCAACAAACGGCAATCGATTTGCCATGTCGTAAACTACACAAAAAAAGTTTTCTAAGGTTTTGAAAGGGGGCATACAGGAAGTAAAGATATCAAAATGGGGGTACTTTTGGACTTCTTATGACTCCGTTGTTTATGGACCGAATTCGATGAAATTGACATGAATCGAGAGATCATGGGTGGTGCTTTTACCATTGGTACACACATTTGAAATTTTGAGAAAATTCATTGGCGTTCACAGGGTTCCAAAAATAGGAGGACTAGTTTTTCAACAGCTGAATGAACAGAAAAGTAAAACCACTTTTTGGGCTTCTGCTAGTCATGTTATGCTAAAGAAATACAAATCGCATTGCAATGTTCGTATAATGTTGGCGTGGCTGTGTGACTGTTTCCTTTAGCACTTACCTGAATTGATTTTTCTTGTTTCTCGCCGTTTTAGGTACCGACGAGAGGTCTGAATAACCACCTTGCGTTGTGAATGGCCTTGATAAACGTTTGAGTCTGAACCTGAGCCTGAGTCTGAGTCTTAGCCAGCTGCAGGTCAGACGTGGCCACACAGCCGGCCTTACAGATTTTCTCCCTGGCAGCATCTCATAAGTTGTCAATGGGACGCATCAGAAGCGCATTGAGCGGGTATCTGCGCGGCGTACAACAGGTATGCTTTCCTCCAACAAACGTAGCATATGTTGTGCTTGGTGAGCGGCAGCCAAGTCCTACCAGGAGCCGTATCCACCATCGGGACAGTGTCAGTGTGTAAAATGTAGTAATGCCTACTTCCTCTCACACCTTTGTGACAGGCTGCGAGGTCCACTTTGGCCTAGCTAGAACATATAAAGGTTCGCGTCACTGCTCTCGGCGAGATAACCACCCACATCAACAGCTTCCAAGATTTCTCGTCGGTGGGGCTATATTACATCTCCAATAGGACACCTCCTGGTGAGTGGAGGTAATAGACCCGTTTGCATGGCGTATCACACCCGTTATGGGCGAAAATATCTTGTCGACCATTATAACGTCGATGCGCTCACCCACCAGCAGGATTCCTCGAGACGGTCGGCTCAAGCGTTTGAGTTCTATTTGAGCTTCTTGAGTTATCTGAGTTTTCTTCGTCGATTTGAGTGTTACCCGGGGCGCCTTAAGATGGGTATCTTTGTTTTTTCTTGTACTTAAATGATATATTTTCATTAGTTCCAGAGCATAACTCCGAATGATGCGGAATCTTAGAGTTAATGGGCATTGGGAAACACCAACTTATTCATGACAGCCCGAATTCTTCGCCTTTCTCAGCCCTATTGCACGGTTTGGCTTATATTTTCTGCCCTACTTTACATGACTAGCATCTCATGTGGTGCTAAGCTTTTTAATTTTCCTCCATAATTTTCTTATTGGCTATGCTCATCAAGTTGAAGTGGCCAATAGCATACCACCTCGGTAACTTCGGATTTCCTTTTACGAATTTCGCGACCAACTCTCGGACATCCTTTTCGTTAAAGAAGCAATTTTGACTGATGTGTGACACCAACCTAAACGTTTGTGTGCACACCCGTAACGTTTCCATTTTCCAGCGGTGAAAATACCGTCCAAATATTGCACTTAGTAGGAAAGATATCCGCGTTCAAATTTTATCCAAAACCAACCGACCGACCGTTATATCACTAATATTGCTCAATCGCTTACTTTCTGTCCAGAGGTAGTGAATTATTCTTCAAGCATGGCTCGAAATCAGCTACTTCACGTGCACATGATTTTGAAATATTCGATTGAAGATGCGCGTAGTAAGCGTAGTTGTTTTGTGACAAACTAATTTTGTTCCACGTCCCTCATCAGAACCCATATCATCCCATTTAAGTCTAAATCTAAGCTTGCGACGTAGTTTGCGTTGTTTCGAACTACAAAAATGACTACGACGTACAAAACTGAAGTGAGACACATTGGTGATTGTCGGTGCGGTGAAAGCGTGCGAACGTTGGGGTCCGGAGCACCGTTCGATTACGCTTACAGACCCTGCGTAGGTGCGGAGAAATATGCACCAGGTGTTACAATACCTGGGAACGAGACTACATTTTGGGACCGCAGTGCGGTTGGGACGCAACAGCTTTGTCCCCCTATCCGAGCTACGGCCCAAAATGTGAGTCATAGCAAGTACACGGTATCGGACTGGCAGCAAACAAATTTTGACAACCTGAATACCTCTGAAGGAAAGCGAGTCGCAGGAGAACAGGTAAGAAGTGATTCTCTTCGAGTAATGCGTGACACAGATTGCACAGTCACGTACGGCCAAAAAGAATCAACACAGCGTCTCGGCGAACGAATAGGTGATGTGAATTATTGGCGCCATGAAGTTGTCCACGAATTAGAAATGAACGTAGCGGAAACTGAGAAATTGGAATTAACAAAACGGCAAACCGAGTGTCTGCTCCGGGAGTTGGAAAATCCCCTGAGAATAGTTCAGGAGTGTCTGTATGCCCGGCAACAGAGAATGGGTATCGACCAAGTGTACGACGACGTCGAGGTAGGACTGAACCGTGAAACTGAAGTGATTAAGTCTATTCAAGAGCGTCTCTGCCGTCTGCTGGAACGAATAGCCCTGGCTTTAAAGGAACTCGCCGACGCCAGACAGTGCTTGGAGCGCGACTCGCTCGACAAGTTTTCCAGCCTGCACATTGACAAATACGCTCACGCTCTGCGGAACACGTCGCCTGGCATTGCTCTGTACCCTGGCATAGAGAAGTCGGATCGCACGATGAGCACACCAGAGTCATGGCTCGACTATACGATTCGTTTGGTGCAGCGGTCTCAGAACGCGCGTGCCGAGAGCTCTCGCCTGCGTGCCGAGGCTAAGAACCTCATCAATGCTTCCATCAACGAACTGTGGCAGGCGTGGAACAACACCAACCAGGCTTTGAAGCAGCGCATCGAGCAGACGCAAAACGCCAAGAACAAGATCCAGGTGGAGTTGTCGCGGCTGATCCAAGAGATCGCCGATCAGGAAAAGTATTTGCAGGCGCTACGGAAGGCGCTTGCCGACAAATGTCCACCATTAAAGGTAGCGCATACTCGGTTGGAGCGGCGCACACACCGACCTTGCATGGAGCTATGCCGCGACAACGCCATGCTGCGACTGGAAGGAGAGGTCGGTGACATATACCTCTCGATTGAGCAGCTGAAGCAGAAGCTGGCCGACACAGAGGCGGCCATCGCGTGCCTGCGAGAACAGAAGCACGCCATGGAAGAGGAGCTGCGCATCAAGGCCAACACACTCCTGATCGACAGGGAGCGGGTGCTGGGCTCCCGCCGGGCCTTCCCGATCGGATCCCTGATCACCAAATGTCTGTGAGGAGGCCCCTGCAGGTCCTGCCGCAACCCATCACCGTCAGGGAAATCATCGGCTTAAGCTGTATGGCGTCTGGAGCGGACCTTTTGTATCTTTCTGGCGTTTCCCTTTGCTTTTTCGCTTTCTCAGGTCAAGGCGTGTGCAGTTTTTTCGGACGCGTGTTGTTGAAAGTCACTGTGCGTGGATGCGTTGCGGTTGAAGCGAGTTAAGTATACTACCCATTTATGTTGACCTGGTTTACACATGAAAAACGAAAAATGAGCAGGCGCAGGGTCTTCTGGGTCTATCTCTCCCACTGGTTCTTGGTCAGAGACGGAGGTTGTTGTTCTCTTAAAGCACATGAGAGGTAATTCATCGCTCGTGCTAGAGTATGCTTGTGTATTTTTCAATCCAAGTTTGTTATGGAAACAATATGTCGCATTTTTAATGGCAGACCAACAATGAAACGCAAGCCACGTGAGAAAAACTGCCTGTGAGGTTTATGGTACTCTTGTGGTATAGTGGCTTTTTGTGTGAAATTCGAACATGATAAAAAGTCCGTATCGAAATCCGCGAAAAGGAGCTGCCAAGAAAGACGCCAATGACACACATGAAACGCCGTCGGCGGCACATCATGTATGGTGTTGAGAGACGTACGTAATAATAAGCCTCTTAAGAACTCCTTAAAAATACGCCTCTGAAAAAATAAAAGATGGCAGTATGATAAATGAATAAAAGTTGCTATATAGAAACATGTTTAGAATATACAGAATATATATATATATATATATATATATATATATATATATATATATATATATATATATATATATATATATATATATATATAGAATATATGTAAGTACAAAAGAGTTGCCAATTCCAGGGTTTTTGACGCAGCTTCACGAAACTTGGTCACTTTTCCTACCTATCCTTTCTACGTACTGTAACAAAATTTCATAATTCCATTTTGCTCAGAGGTGGAGCCAGACAACGTTTTTGGGAGGCACCTCAAGCCATTTCTAGCCCTGCTGAGGGTAAAAGAAAAATGGCTGCAAAAAGACAGAACTTAAAACTTAACATGGATGTATAGGCAAACAGTTGAGCAAGCACACAAGTACAATTTTGTCAATCTGAGGTCACTTCATAGGGTCAGGCCAACGTCAAAAGTCAAACTTTGGTGTTATAGTAATAATTTTGGCGCCAGTTTAGTAAATGCCAAGCCCGGAAAATATATAACTTCGAATGATTCCCTCTACTTGTGCACCAAGTTTCAGGTTGGTATCAGGTCAGATCACGGAGCTATGACCTAAATGACCTAACAATCATTTCGAAATCTGAAGAGTCGCACGGGTTTGGTGCTTTGCACTTGGATTTTCCTGCAACGTAGCTGCCAGTTGCAGCACCCTCTTCCGCTGACGTCATGCCCTTCCCACTCTCCGGCAGTTCCCGGCAGCCGTCCGCCCGGTGGTCGACGCCGGCCGAAATTCCGAAATTTTGTAATTTGTTCATGCAGTTGTGGACAAAATCGATTTTAACATGTCGTTGTGATTGTACTTTCTGGGGTGAGATGGCACCAACATTTAAAGACTGGAAATATATGAGACTACCTCTCAGACTACTTCCGACTCAGCACATCGTGATGACCACACCGTCCGAGTTGACAGTTGTGGACGTCGTTTTGTCTCCGCTGACGCTTTGCGATTTCATCGGCTGTCTTGCGGTCACTGACCATCACTCCAAGTGGGCGGCTGCGCCACTAATGAGGAAGAAGGCTTCTGTTGCTGTCTCCGTGGCGCATGCACAGAAGATATTAGCTACCATGCTGCGCGGGCTCGCGCGCGATCTGGCAGACAACGCCGGCGAGTTTGTCGTCCCGAATTTCAAAACGTCCTGGACTAGCGGGGCATCCGTCACACGCTCTGGGCGCCTTACCGACCACAGGGTAACTGAGCTGTGGAGAGGCTGAACCGTGGGCCAGGCGCCAAGAATGCTGACAAGTGAGCTTGAAGACTGGGTTCTGCATCTGCCAAAAGCAATGACTACTTACAACGCTAGTCTCTACAGAGAACTGTGAGAGTTGCCGGCAGGGTTTCGCTTGAGAAACGTTCATCCTGTGCCTGGAACGGCACTCAGTTCTGGTAGGAGTTAACGCGTCTAGCGCATAGGGCATCCGAATTCCACTCCTTACAGAAAGAGCGATCTGGCCATGAAGGAGGTGATTCGCCAAGGAAATCCACCTACCGGCGAGTCAGGCACGAGGTTTGGTGGACCTTTCAGTATCACTTGCCGGAACTGCAACGTCACCTACGTGATCCAGAGGGAAGGAGGTGAAGAGATCCGAGCTCACCAGTCTGAGGACGTGGAAATCTCCACTGCGCCGAATCATCGAGAAGCGACAGAGTCCTGGTGCATCAGCACCCAAAGCCGAGAGGCAGGAGCATGTTGTTCGTGACCCCCCGAGAAGACCGTCACTTTCACTTCCAGCCAGCATCCTGAAGCCGGTGATCCAGCGGGACCTGCACAGCCCGCTTCAGGTCCGAACGTGGAGCACAGGCAGCGGACAATACCGCGCTGCGTGAGGGACGTCAGCCAACAAACTTCACCTGATGGCCGGTTTCGTGGTGCGGTTCGCAGTCGCACGGGGCAAGTGCACTTCGACACGAGCGACAGGGAGCTTCCGTGTCGCGCAGGTCACCTCAGGCGCCTCCCGAAAAGATGGGGATATAGTTAGGCTCCAGATTTGTTCGCGCGCTACCTTGAGGATTGTTCACGCGGCAGTACTGTCATTTGTTCACCCACTAGATTAAAAAATATTCCCGTGGTAGATTACGAGTTGTTTGTGCAGCAGAATTGTTGCGTTCGCACGGGAAATGAAACTTGAATACGCGGCATGGCCGAGTTGACCACTTCGCCGTGCCGCTCGCTGGGTGCGCTCTTGCCGCCTAGCGAGCCTTCGCGGCCGGTCGCGGTCAAGGTCACGGGCGGAGGGTCGCGCGGGGCTGCGCGATCAGTGAGCCAGGTGCCACGCGGGGAGACGGGTGGTTGCGGTTGGCGGTTGATTTACCTGATTTTCTGGTGGAGACTGAGGACACCATAACTGCTGTGGTGAGATTATATATATATATATATATATATATATATATATATATATATATATATGTATGTATGTATGTATGTATATATTACATGTTTAAAATATCAGTCCAAGGGCAATGAGGAGGAGCAGCAGTGCCGGTATGAACGGTAGGAAAGGTTACGCTATCTCTTAATTTTCGAGCGGCCAGGGGGAGGGTGGACGAGCCGGCAACCCTCTCGCAGGGACGCCGAAAGTTAAAATGCACGGCGGTTAATCCTCGCCTGAACAGGCAGCGATGTCAATTTCTGTAAACGACGGGGAAAGGGTTGAGCTGATGACCCGCCAACCTAACCTCCCCAAATGTGGGTTTCTCAATGGATTTAGCCCACTGTACTTTGACGAATGGAAATGAATGGGTTTTTTGTTACTTTTTGTGAAATGAAAAATTGCATTTGTTCCGACGTATACAAGCATATGTATACACATATATTTTCATATAGCTCATAGAAAGTTAGGCAGATGCATCGCCTTAGACTTTATTGTTTACTTTCTGCTTACCTCTTATTTATTGTGGTCGTTCTTTTTATTGCCATTACTCATTTCCCTTTAAAATCTGTCGAAAATATTAGGAGGGCCCAAACCAACATTGGGTAGGCCCAAATGAACAATGGGTGGGCCAGAGCCCTCTCAAAAGAATACAGATCGGCGCCCTTGCGCACAGGGGGGGGGGGGAGGAAGGGAGAATTAAATCACCCTGAATCACAATCGCAATCTGAATCGCAAGAGAACCACCCTGAGATTCTCTCAGGTAGCCCCAGGACGACTGCTTCTATCTGTCTGGAGTTTTGCATAGCCAAGTGATGATTTCCTTTCACATATTTCCCCAAAATTTCAACTCATCACCTTTAGAGGTCACTAACCTATGACCTTTTTCTCGATAACATATTGTGGAGCAATAACGTCACGGCAACGACAAACTTCACCTACATTCGAAGAAACGTTTTAAGTATTTTACGGTACTCATGCTCACTAAATTTTAAACGTAGGTGGCGTCCATGGTATTAGTGATGCTCGAACAGTTGTCCTTACTTTGGTCAAGGCCATCGTTGGTAAAAATCATCTCCAAAAGTCATTGACCTTTTTGGCCTCTGGTTGACCTTAGAGGGGTCGTGACGTAATCAGAAACCATGAATTGGTTCAGCAGAAAGATTATGCCCTAGCGCTTACCTTGCGAGAAAATAGTCGTAATAATAGTTGCATGATGCTTGAAATGTCATGCCGACATGCATTACGATTTCAGCGGGGCCAAGTTGAAAGATACGTCAGACACCGGCCGCCAGATGCCCGCGTAGGAACTTCTGGCCTTTCTGCGTTGACTGTTTACGTTGAATTTGACGCTGATTGGCAGCCGTTCCGACCGCAGTAAACAAGAACTATAGGTAATGTTATGAATTTGTAATGAATGAATTTTTGTTAAAGCTTTGTGAAATTATGACAAGTAATAACTGTAATAAAAAAAAGATGCAGGATGTTTACAACTGACCAGTGCGCCAGGTTTCCGGAAAGTGGAATCGCTCCAGCTGGGGGTTGAAGGCGGGAGCCACACACATCGGAGGAATTAGTAATTACGACGATTTATTGTTTTTGATATGGAAAATGGAGGATGCGGAACCAACTACGCAATGTTTACATGAAATTCGTCTGCGGTGGACATTCTGTGGTATGGCCATAATCACTGGTGTGCACAGCTAACTTAGCTTCGAAATTAACTTCGATGACCGCTAATCCGCTAACTCAGAGGTTAACCTCAATAAGGCCATACCGATAAACCGCTAAAAAATTCAACGGAAGTTAACGATAACCATTAAGCGCTAACTTTTATTACATGAAGCTAGCTTCGGTTTAGTTTTATCGGCGTGCCGCATAGCGCTGTCGGATGCAAGGCTTTGTATTATAATGTTTTCTTCAAAACGTAAGGTTTTCTGGGGCCTAAAGGTGCCATATTTGAAAAGTGTAAGAAATGAGCTCGTCGATGATAAGTTTTTATCTTGTATATCTGGAAATGGCGGTAACGAGTGATGAATATGACCGGTTTGTACGCACGTGCCGTGAGCTTGGAATTGGTGATCCAATGACGCCATGGATTCCAAGGCCGCCCCAAGCGTCAGTACCTGTACACTCTATGACCTTGAACTGAACTACAGAGGTACACAATGCTGCGCAGCTGCTGCTGCATCGATCAATCACGTCTTGTGTTTATACGTACCCAAAAGCGTGCCAGACCGACTGTTGCAGACACACTCACAACAGACAGCAACAAAGATGTATGATTTTAGGGTTGACAGACGTTTTTGACGGTTAAACCTTATTGACTTTACAGGCGGAGAAATGTTTGCGGACTTAAAGTTAGCGGAACTAAATTAATTCGAAATTAGCGGATCCGCCAACGCTAATTCGCCAACGAAACAGCTTCGCAAATTATCCGTAAGCGGATTAGCGGGACTGTGCCTACCACTGACCGTAATATGTAGTATATACACAAACTATTACTATATGGCTAGCCAAGCACACGGTCCCTATTTAGATATAACCTAATACGGCGCTTCGCGCGACGTAACTTCTTTGTTGGACAGAGCTGAGTCTGATCACACCCTTGATCGGCCTGCGGCCTCGAGTATTCTATACCGCGCCTTCGGCGCAAAATCCTTGTCCCTTTTTCCAGGTACATAGTCGATACCTCCCGTACCCCCTAGTAGGCGGCGAAACAACCCCACTCACCCCGCTAACCAGGGGTC
Source organism: Capitulum mitella (assembly GCA_030062745.1). NCBI lineage: Eukaryota > Metazoa > Arthropoda > Thecostraca > Pollicipedomorpha > Pollicipedidae > Capitulum > Capitulum mitella. Next base: position 15,841,972 of record CP099842.1, read on the forward strand.
ATCCCTTATAATATTGATATCAGGCATTACTGCAATGATAAAGTGCAGTAATATTATCTCATAACGTAATTATAGTGATATAAGACATCATAACAATGATATATACAATAACACCCCTGTCCAAAACCCCGTTTCCGACATCCCCGCATTAGACATATCTGGTCGCCGCGGAGCATTAATTGTCATAATGTAGCAATATTGATATGAAATACCTTAATAATAATACTGTATAACAATAAAACGATATATTTCAAAAATTACTTCATATCAACTTCCTGCTAATAGAATGTGTTGTTTATGTATATATTCATAAGACGTCATTGACTATTTAAATATCTATGCAGGATCTTCACAGGTCTCTAATGTGAATGACGTTAACCCATTGGAAGCACTACATTTTCCGCCGTGAAATACTGATGAGCTTCGTCAGCCATCAGACCAACGCGTTTGGCAGTGGCGCAGCCAGAGGGGTCCTAGAGGTCCTCAGACCCTCCGAAATGTTTGAAGGGTCTCACCGAAGTGAGGAAACTACTCTTATATAAACCGAAGCTATCGCCAAAATTCTTTAAGAACGATAGGCAAAAGGAGACAAATGGTGGAATATTATCTATCTATTATAGGGCCTATAGAGGGAGCCCTATCAGCATGCTGGGGCTCCCTGCCGGCCTATGGGAGTGCTAGCCGGCCTGTAGGGCCCCAAGTCAGCCTGTATTACTATGTAACTCCCTGCTGGCCCGCAAATGGCCCCCTGCAAGCCTACAGGGCTAATGGGGAATATTGGGTCCCCTATCGGCCTGTCGGGACCACCTGCCGGTCTGCAGGATCCCTTGCCGGCCTGTGGGGTCACTGTCAGCCTTCGGAGGTCCCCTTCTAGTCTGTGAACGGACCCCTGCTGTTGTGTTGGGCCCTGTCGGCCCGCAGGGGCCCGCTGCCGTTCGGGAGGGGCCTCCTGCCGGCCTGTGGAGGGGCTCCTTTGTGGCATGGGGAGGGTCTTCTGGTAGCATGTGGAGGAGCTCCCTGGTAGCCTACAGAGAGGCCCCGTGATAGCTGGTGGGGGAGGCACAGGTGTGGTTTATCAAAAACTCAAAACAGAACAATTTTGTCGTTGGTTCCGTTATCCGAATGTTTCCGAGGTCATTCATAAAATTTTCTTGGTTTGGTCTGAAGAGTTTCCCGCCCATGAGAGCTTCCAGATTCAGCGTGAATTTCGTACGGGATAATGACAGGCGGGACAGGCCGGTTTTGTACATCTTCCGTAATGCATTTGCCTTCGCCTATGCCCTACCCATTCAGAAAGATCTTTGGTCCGCCTCTGCGGAGCATATTTTAAGAAATCGTTGATAACACTTTAACTTGTGGGTGCCCCATCTGCACTGTGAAAAAATGTCGCAATCGTTGACAATCGAAGCAGAGCCGCCCGCTGATTGCAACTAATAACGTGCGGGAATGGCAACCGTCCATTGTCGCAGAATTTTCACTAACGTTAAGCTATGTTACTACGTCTACGTAATGTTCACCCAACTAGACAACCATGCGCTTAAAACGAATTCATGAGACTATGTGACAGCGGAATGTACTATATTGCATCAACCATGTTTTCGCCACACGATTAAGAAATTGAGTTCACGTGGTCAGTCATAGTATCCTCTGAAACGTACTTACGAGAGCGTTGCGTTGCTTTACTTACTTTACTTTAATTACTTACGTATGCGTTGCGAAGAGCGCGACAGGTAAAGGAGATCAGTTGACTAGGAAGTACTTTTGGCGACATCTGCAGTCATTTTCCTTGTGTTTGTGCATAATTATGCGCATGCGTCAATAAGGGTCCCTACCATATTCAGTGCAAAGTACCATTATAAAATGGACGAGGCATCCTTGATATATCAGACGAACCCTTTGAACGCTGTAGCACTCCCTGTCTTCATCCGCGATGAGCTTTCTGGGCAGAGGCATTCATTGATATAAATAGCTTTATTGAAGATGAAAAAGCACACACTGGATCGATGGCGGATCGGGGATACAAAAACTCATAAGGTGCAGCGGCCGCGACGCCCCGGCGATCCTCACCGAGAATCAACCAAACCAGCAACGGGCCCGAAGTATGCACGAAACTGCCGCTCTACGGGTCCGAAGTCCGCATAAACACTGCCGCTCGACAGGTCCGACGTCCGCACGGATACTGTCACTCGACGGGCCCGATGTCGACACGAAAACTACCGCCCGACGCGGCCACCTTCCGACCAGGAGCCACTGCCGCCGCGCGGGCGTTCACTGAACAGGTCAAATCCGCACAGACCACGGACGACGCGGCAACCGGCCACGCCATAACGCATCGAAACCACAAGCAAAGCATGCAGGTACTGATATCATAAGCGCGGGTGTGCACGTGAGCACAAGTAAGTAGTCCTGTGACTGAATAACACAGGTGATGGTAGGAAGTTGTTTGTTGGGAGCCGTTCGGTGATGATCTAGAGGGCGCTGTCGGCGGCAGCTGGGTCGCATATTGCCATACCAGCGTCGGTCAATGCGTATTGTCCGCGTCAAACACTGCGCGTTCCACTTCCTTTCGATAACTTCAACAATTCTGACTTGACATGGATGAACGTTTGCACGTACCACTTCAGCTTGTACGCAGATTCTTGGAAACTGTGCAGTTAAAATCGGATGGAAACTAAAGGTACTTCCCGTAGGAACCAATATTTCAAAAACTGATGCTAATGGGATGCCCAGAGAGAGGCTTTGAGACCTTCGATCACGTCACTTCATACGTCACTTCAGCGACTGGGCTAACAGCGAGAGGATGTAACGGCACGGCCGTAGTGTAAAAGTCCGATGTTTGGTGAGAGGTATTTCCGGGATGAAAGGGCCCAAAAGTAAGAACCCTGAGGCAGAACAAATGAAATGGAAAGAATGTGTTGGTATAGTTCGTATCATTCGCAGTCATACAAAAGGTGTTCAGGAAGGGGCGGCGCCACGAATTTTGAGTTCGGGGAGGGGAAGGATTTTCCACGGGGCCTCCTAGACAAAATGGGGCCTCCTCGTAAGGAGTCTCCTGATTCATAAAGGGTGCCCCAGTACAGAAAAGGGCCTCCTCATCCCAAAACACTGCCTCCTGATCCGGGACAGGGGCCTTCCGATACATAAAAGGCGCTTTCTGTTCCAGAGGAAGGACCTCCTGATATATAGATGGCACCTCCTAATCCAGAACAGGAGCCTCCTGATTCATACAGGGGAACCCAGCCAGAAAAGGGGCCTCCTTACCACAAAACATAGCTTCCTGATCCAGAGCAGGGGATAAATAATTAATGAATACGCATCCTGGTCCAAAATGGGTCTCTTGATGCGAAATCAAGGACCACCTAGAACAGTTATGGAGCCTCCTTGGTCTGAATTTTGATAACATATGTTAAATACAAGACTTAAAGACTGGATAAAACAGGCATTCCAATTATTTTGGGGAGGGGAAAAACAAACTCTTGCCCCTGTCCCCCCCCCATCTGCACCGCCCCTGTGTCCAGGTAGAACACAAACAGCATGTTTCAAAAAGTTAAATAAGGTTATCCTAGATCAATGGGATTAGGTCACCCCGGCAGGTAAGTGCTCACGATGTACTAGTGCTTCCATGGCACAAATGACTACATTCGACAACATTCAAAGACTGTAAAGCGATCAATATTGTTCGGTCGCAGGAGTGAAAATAAATGCGGTATAAAACGTGACCGAAAGCCAAATCGCAGGTCAAGAAGAGAAATGATATATGCAAGGAACATGAGAACTTTAACGTGCCTTTCAAAAAGTGAATAAATAAATAAATAAATAAAAAAATAAGCAGCGAATCACACTCAGCGTCAATAGCGAACGTAAAGAAGGCCGAAAGTTTAGTTGGTTTAATGTCAGTGGCCTTGACATTTCTGAAAATTCGAGATGGAAAAATTGTTGCATCCAGGAATTGTATGCCGTACCTCATTTTTCTTCACAACACCAGATCGACTTCTGCCCATCCTCCTCATCTCCTAAATGTCGGTGAAAATTTGCGACAGGGGTAATCTTAGCCGCCATAATATGGCTGACAAAATTTGTCACATCTCAGATCAACGATTTGGGTGTCATGAACTCCGAACATTGAAACTGGTCATAGGTCGGTGACGGTATTTCTAGCAGTCAGAAAAAAACTGGCGAAAGTTACAACAGTGCTGCAAGAGGCTGCGCGACATCGAGTCACCTTTATCGGCGTGACGGCGCATGATGTGCGGCGCCGGGGTTGGGTCGCCTAGTGCCGGGGCGGGATTCCTGATGCTGAGTTCGGGCCGCATGGGCGTAGCTGAGCGAATTAAAAATGTACAGTCTTTGTCTTGAAATACAGTTGCACGTGACCTGATGTTTGAACGAGAACACATAGCTTACAGTGCAACGGGAAAATGTTCAGGAAATCCACATATGTAGTTTTGTGGAATTTCATGGTATTTATACAGACAACCTCAAGATTTCATATCACGTGATCTAGTTTGACGTTAGGCTAGGACAAATGACAACTTTGGTTGGTAAAAAATAGAAGTTCAATAAATTTAACTTGTCTTAAAACGATAAAAGGTGGATTTTCCATTCATTTTGTTTTACCCTTTTCTTAACCGTATTAATATTGAGGGGGTGGGGTAGATTCTGCCCTTCCACACAGAAGTTTTTCGTTCGTCATTCCACGGATTTTGGGAGATGCGTCACGAAACTTACTTTTCCAGCTGTTCTTTATAACGCAACGGGCATTTGAAATGGCCGAAGTAATTGTAAGCCGCACATTTTCAAGCATTTTTAAGGAAAATGTTGGTCAATGACGGATCTAGGGCCATGTAAAAGCGTATGTTTCTATTTCCTGTTTATAAAAATCCATGACTCATTATATGGTTGAAGCAAAGTTAACGTGCGATACAGACATCTTTGTTGTAACTTAAGCATATAATTCACCTCTATTTACTGCCAGAGGCGTCTCCAGGCATCGGTTTTAGGGTGTATAATTCGTCCAATGACATGTCCAGTGGCCTAACAGAATCTGGACCGTTTCGGTTTCGTTTGTTCGACATATATTACGGTGAAATGCCATATATTCTACGAAAATAAAAATCAGAGGCGGTCCCAGGGTTATGCAAAAGGGGTATTTCATTTCTTCTTATTCCTGAGAAATTATGGCTTGATTTACGGAATAAAACAAAGGAATCACCATGTAGTCATTGAGCCCTCTTTTCCAGTACCAGGATCCGCGTATCAGCACTTGCCATGTGTACATAATGCGACATGTGACACACATGGAAGTATTTTCTTGACGCACATAACCTCGACAGATTAAGAAAATATGACAACAAAGTTTCATAATTTCCAGAAAATTACTTCCTCTTGTGTGCCCTGGTTACGCCTATGACTTCTTTTACCAAAATTCAGTGCGCTTATGATATCCAAATGCGAACCTAAAACACAATACAATAGTAGTCGCAACAGGTTTGAATATGATACCCAGTTACCAATAGTTCACGATGTACAGTTGCCCCATTTTTTGTTAATTAGATCCACTTATGGACACTTGTAACATGTAATAATATGGCATGGAAACATATGGAAACGTTTTCTGAAGACATACAAGTTCGCCAGATTCAAAATATGTTGTACAATGAATTAGCATTCCCCAAAAACGTGTACCCTTTTTACGTGCCCTGCATACGTGCATGGAATTTGAAAACTGACTTCCTTCGAACATATGTAATAGGTCTATCCATTTTTGGTTGAATGACATGAAGTGGAACAAAACCGGTCACAAAATGTGGCCAGCAAGCTTGTATGAGTAAACCTCAATCTATATTCACAGTCTGCCTCCCTATCCCCTTCTCAAAGTTTTTCAACATTTCTTTTTGCGGGAATGTAGCCTTCGCTACAGGCTATCGAATGCGGTTTTCCGAGGAGAAATCGGACCAATAGTTTTCGAGATCTCGGGGGCGCAGAACCCCCCAGCACGGACTCGTACGTAGCGAGCAGGAGCATGGAAAAGGGTTAGATGCTAACACAAAATTCCATTCACACCATGGTACGTCATGCCTTTTTACACAACGTTCGCACCAAAGTGTTTGCGGACGCAGCCCACATCTGGCCTTTCTTTTTCCACACTCGAAATACATTTGCCTCTGAACATCCACGGAAAAAAAATTGGAAGAAAAATCCGAATTTCTGCGTCCTACCACAAAACCTTCGAGGTAAATGAAACCCAGAATGACTTCTGTCGCAGTCTTTACATGTTCGTGTATTCATTTGTTACTTTGCCATTCGACTATTTCTTCTTAGTTTAGCATTCGTCAAAGTCCAAACTGCTTCTCAAGTTTCAGGTTTTTCCATAGATGCCTCTACCTCTATAGATGATAGTAGTTTTCGGAAATTCTGGGCATAAACGTGGTCTGTATACGCATACTGTGGCTTGTTTTGCTTCACCACAGGGCATTTTCGCCTTTCTGCCTTGGTCTCCCATTACGAACACACGAATAGTGCCAGGGACGTACCCATTTTTCCCGGGTCGAGGATTGAGATAAAGATAAGGTGCCGGTATGTTGGCTTCTTCCGCGATCTTTCTCTTCTGCACGTCTAGGCGGGATGTTTGGAAAAGCGGGTCCTCTCTTGAATGCACCTATGGCGTGTCCCTTGTTGGATATGTCTCTGAATCATGCCTTAATACGATGTACAACTTCGCCTTTTTCGGGTTAACTATTTGCTATCCTTGTCTTCGTCCATTCTGTGCTCTGTGTTTACGACCATACTGTCATATGCATTTGACATTGTAGAGCTGTCATTCGAAACTCGTAACGCGATCTGTCGGGTCTTTGTTTCGGCATGAACAATGTGTGAGCTCGTCTCAGGACATGTCATCCAAAAATGTGGCCCCTTTAATGCAAGCAATGAAATCTGTTTCAGACGAAATCACTGTCATCTGGAGCACATTCGTACCAAGTTTCCCATCTACATCCATTTTGTTGCATGGATTGCAAGTTGCAGCGTAACGTCATAGCCAGCGGCCGAACCCTACGCAGATAACCCTGGTTCGACTTTTTTAGAAGCCAAACACAGTTTTTTAACTTTTCATTTGCGAAAAGAAATGTCAGTGCGATATAATTACTTTCTAGATATGCAGAAAATGGACCTGTCCGTCGTTTTCCTTCTTTTTTTTTAGCCGTATGTATTTCTTCTCTTCGTGATTCTTTTCTTCATCATCTTATCTCTTCACAATTTTACTCAGTTTAACCAACATCAACCACACCACTTACCAAGCCACGGCCTGAAATGTCGGAGGCAGTAACCCCCAAACCGTAAGTCTGACGAGCCTGAAATTCGAAGAGCCGTGTTTGGCGCCCAACACAGCTTCTAAACCCCATTTATGTCTAAAATGCCCTGTCACGCTCTCTCTCACTGTGGCAATATTTATGTTCATCGATACATTCCACAGAATGTTGTGGACTACTTTTTTGAAACGTTATCCTCCTTGACCAGTCATTGGTCTGTGACCTAAATTGACAGATGTGACAAAGGTGCGCAAAAAGCACCCCAAGTTTCATGTCTCTACGTCTTTGTTTTTTTCGACTCCTCAGGAAACCGTAGGGAGTTTTCATGAGCTCTTGCTTCTCGTCCCGGCGAGGATTAAGCGCCGAATTCCGGGAAAGGTTAAATAAATGTCGGACGGAAACTAAAGGTGCCTCCCGGAGGAGCCCATGCTTCGAAAATTCGCGTCACTGGGGATGCCCGGATAGAGGCTTTAGGACCTGTCATCATCTCATGCGTCACTCCATCGGCCGGGCTGGCTCGAGGCGACCGGCCCGATTGGTTGCCGGAGGTATAGGTGTATCCAAGAAGGACCCGGACATTGTACCTGAACCCCTCCTTTAGGTCGTCGGTCGGAGTTACAGGAACGTATGTCTCGAAGTAAATTATCAGCGACGTTATAAAGGTGTGTGTCTCTTGCATTAAAACGATGTTTAAAAATTTTAAAATCTGACTTTATACGCATGGGTGCGCTCATGATCGGAGACCCGAGGCAGAACGGGTCAGCCGACAAGCGTGCTCTTTCGAAAGCACCGGTTGTAAAGATTTTCGGGTCACTCATGTCTTGGCGTTTGAATAACGACATGCTTGAGGGAAGCCCAGATTAACTACACCATACTGCATCACGCTGGCAATGTTCAGGTCACCAGGCGTGGGTCCGGGCAGAGTTCAACTGTACGTTGTCTTTTGTTGTTGTTTTTTCGCATCTTGACATTTTGACGCAAGTTTTTGCGCCCAAATTATCTTGTCCAATTTCTGTTCCTTAATTTTCAGGACCCGTGCCTGCAATGGGCTTGCACCTGGCATTTTTATCCCGAGGCAAAGCATAAAACTGTTGAGACGGATTCGCAGCGTTCAGGCTCCCGACCATCCGTACGAAGACGCCTGCGTTCCCTTCCACGTCATGATGATTGTCCACGATCTAGCACCTTTCATCACATTTTTAGAGTCAATGCTTCCATTCAATAGCATTTCCGTTGCGCAGTTTCACGTTCAGCTGTGACTGTGCCGTGGTGCTCTGGGCATTCTGAAGCGCGCCACCCTCGCCGTTCAGCAGCACTAGTACGAGTGACCAGACACGCCGTCAGCTCAGCTCCGGTAGCAGGCGCAGCCTGTCGCTGAATAGATGACGTCCTGCCTCCCTAGCCTCTACACGGGTTGTTAAGTCAGCATTACCATTATTATTTTTGCTCTTTTACATTGAGCGTTTATGGAAATGCGCGTTAACTTTATTCTTCGATTTTCGCCCAACCTTTTCCAGAACTTGGTGCTTAACCCTCGCCTAGCGGGGTCGGGTCGTTTAGGACCCATTGCAGTTTTTCCTGAATTACTTTTTAGTGACGGGAGATAGAGGACTATTTTTCTCCTGTGGCTGAGTTCTCAACATTTCTATGCCTTGAGTTCGGTTTTCGAATTTTTTTCATGTCAGTCGTACAGTTTTCATTTCATAAAAACACGTCAGTCGTGTTTTTCACCAAGTCGAACAATACATTTTATTTGCTGGAAAATGGATATGGCAATGTTGCGTTACATGTTCCTTTCATAGACTTGGTACCAGTGACCTGATTCTAGTGTAAAGAAAGGATCAGGTCGTCAGAGGTCAATCTAGGTCAAACGTTAACAATAACAATGACGTTAAACGCCATCGTAGTTTTGTATACAGGGTAAGTGACACCTACACTTCCAAAAATGCTTTACTACGTCCACCACGTCAAAATTATTTTGGTGAACATCATCTGACGTCATGGAAGGCAGTCTGTCGGTGAAGGTGAAGCTGGGTCAACGAAACTCGAAAAATAAAAAAATATCGAAATCCGATTGCGCAACTAGCGGCGACCTTGAGAAACTATCGCGGCCATCACAATGCTGTGCTGCTGTGTTAGAACAGCCGTGTGCTCGCCTACCTGCACATCGAATGTGATGATTCTAGCTTTTTAGCTCTAGTTTTTCGACAACGAGCGGTTTCCATAAAACGACATGAGCGCCCCTGGCGGTGACCTTGGAAACTAAGGCGGCCGCAACCCCGAGTACGCTTTGTGGTCGTTACCCTTTCCAGGTTGATGAGAACCGGTGTACCCAGTTTAGCACACTTGTCGGCACTCGTTTGACCTGTGATTCGACAAAAGGGTGGCGGGACTATCATGCCGGACATTGCAAGTTTCAGCTACGACGTTTTGGTGACCTGGGAGATCACCCGTTGAGCTATATCCAAAATTCCATACATTTTCCGATATCTTAGATAACTACCGATACGCTTGTACTTATGGAACCGATTTATTTTCACAACTTTGGAAACCATATTACGAAGAAAATTTCGAAATATTTTAGCACGGCCGCTTTGTGGTCGTTACCGTGGCCTGAAAAACCACTTGTTGACCACAAACCGAAAGTCGTACATCGTTGAGTTGCTTACCTGACGAGGAACACAATGGTTTTTAATGCGTTGCTCTATCTCTTTTTGTTCAAACGGTAGTAGGAGGTGTCGTTTTATGACCTTTCCCCGCCCGGCGAAGATGTAAAAATGGTCCCGCCGGACCAGGAGATAAGCTGAAATGGCGAAATGCAGTCTCATCAACCTTAAGCCATTATCGTTGACATTTTCGGGGAGAATTAGGAAACACAGAGGTAGACGCCGACAGAAGCGGGTCTCATGTTGCGAGCTGGCCCGGCGTTCGCGGCGTCGCGTTGCCGTCGCCACGATTCTGCCCTACGCTCGACTGATGGCGGCACAGCAGGAGACTACGGCCGAAGACTGCCCAGCGCGCAGAAACGGCCCGCCCATGCCGGCTGTCGGCTGTTGATGGGTGTGGAAGCCCACAGCGCCGATAGGGTGGTGGCCCTGTCTTCTTAAATAATCCTGACATTAGCCGCCTGGCGTTGCATGGAAAGAAATCGCATAAACACAGAACCGGTCTTTGAGAACGCTCTTAGATCGATGTGGCTGGTTGATCCTGGTCCCAGGCGACCCTTGTAAAAGGATCGCTCCCTCGGTTTCAGGAGGATTTAAGCGTGGGCTGGAGGCGGGCGGACCACTTTGGGAGCATACGGAACCCTGTGGAGACTCAGGGTGTCGGTATCGGAGCTGGCTGGCCGTTCGAATGGACGCCAACACTATCCAGGCTGCGCGCAGAACAACGCAAGACGAACCACACTCCGACATTAGCGGTAAAAAACAGGAGAGAAATGCATAACAAGAACAATCGGCAACCGTCAACACTGACGGACGAGCCGTGTTATCTGTTTATGAAGGCATGGCATATCGCCTGATGTACGGCACGTGCGGAGGCGCGTCAAACAGTCGATGCATCGTGTAAGTATGTGCTGGACTGGACTTAACACACCATTGACTTAAACTGCCCCGTCTCGCTGCAGAGCTCATCAAAAGAGCAAGCCCAGTTCCTCGCAAAAACAGACCTTTCCGGAGTATGTGCTCGAAATGAACGATGTGGTGCTTAAATAAGTTCACTTCGGTGTGCAAAACAGCTGTGTTGAATGGCCCCGCCGCAGGCTGCTGGAAAGGTGTTGTCCAGCGCTTCAGGCACAGACACGTCGTTGGACACATCGTACCGCGCAGCCGATGTCCGAAAATTCTGGCGACGGCACATGACGTGAACCAGGGACCTGGCCAGGATTTCGCCAATGATGGGGCCAGGACAAACCTGCCCCCTCAAAATGCAGATTCTTTGAATTTTGGTCACTATATATGCAAGTTCGGGGGACTTTTATTTATTTTCGTTTTCTGGTGTATGAAGAAACGTCACATTTCCATCCCAAGGTAAAGGCCATGACCCCCTTACCAAATCCCTCCGGCTCGTGACTACGACCTTGACGTGAACTGGCCCTTATAGGTCGACCATACTGAGCAACTAGAACAGAGCACACCGCGCCCACCGATTTCTAGATAGGACGTTAGGGAGACGAGGAGAGATGTAGAGATAAAGATGAACAATGTAGGCAGACCGCCCACGCCCATAATGGCATGTAAATAACCATACACATTGTCTATTTACAGCACTATGCACGACTGGATAAGAAATTCAATATAAAAGTGTCTGAGGGTCTATTTACAAGTTCTTGAATATGCAAGGAGTCAAGAAAATGAGGGTTTGTCGGTAGCACTAACGATCCGTTTAATACCAGGTAATGACTAGTAAAACTGGACCAGTCGTCTTCAACAACATCTGGTGGCATGTTCTTTTGCTTCAACTCCTTCAGCTCCTTCCACCACCACAGACTGCAGAGGAGAACCGATGTCAACAAAGCAGGAGCTAGTGGAGAATGGGGTGGGACAGCTGCGGGGAGGGGGGAGGCCCTGCCGTACCAAGCTGGCCTGATATCGGGCTACAGCACTCGAAAAGGCACGAACGAAATCCAAAGATGTGGAGAGAGCGACATGTTTGAGCGGGGTGTGGGAAGGAATGCAAGTAACTCAGCCCTCGTGAGACTGACGTCGGCCAGTCACGTGAGACCTCGAAGGGCCGCCCGTCTCCGCCTGTGCAGTCGCCCCTTTTGGCACGTAAATGGTGTAATACGTCTGTGCTCTCGATTCAACCATCGATGCTACCGATTTAACATGGCCACACTGTATGGAAGCAGGTGCGAACAGGCTAGACACGATTTTCACGCCCAGTGAGTCGAGGAAATAACATGCCCTGTTGATTCACCGTTGACTATTGAGCCGGCGATTGACCGTAGATATCTGGGCGAGATGCAGCAATCTAGCCCGGGGGCAAATGGTTCCCCAGAGTTCGGTCGTGGTCAGTATCACTGCAGTCGGCCAGGCACGGTCGCCAGGGGCGAACGGAAGGAGGAAGGGAAAGGAGGGCCGCAGATCAGGCCGCCGCAGTCGCAGGCTGGAAGGTGGCCTTGCCCCGTGCTGGCCGCGATGGCGCTACACCCCTCGCCGTCTGTAGCCTCACCACGGAGGACTCGGCTGGGAGGACATGTCAGCGAAGACGCCGCGCCGTCTCCGGAGCTGCCATCTCGCGGCTGGATCCGGCCACACATTGAGCTGAACAGGATGTTTGGCACTTGGGTCTGTTTCGTCGAGCAAAACAGATTGTTGGCCTCTGAAAAACCAAGATTATCGTAATCTGACGCAAGGGAAGCCAAAATTTGGCATCCCGTGACGTCATTCGGGCTTGAAGGATTTCCTTCATAGGCGCATTTTCAATGCAAATGACCTATAATTGAAGCCAGTGTCGATATGAAAAGAACAAACAGTTCTGGAATTATTCGTAGTAATGAAAACAGATCACCCTGTGTTCAATAATCGAAAAAGTGGACTTTTTCATCAATGGATTTGTTCCATGTTTTTCTTTAACGCGTTTGTAAACACAATAAACTGTCATTTCAAGATTTCCTCCGTGGTTAGACTCGCGCACAAAGTCACTTGAAATCGCAAAATGATTCAGCGTTACTGGCGCAGCGGAGAGGCCGGCCGAAGGTGTGGCAGTCTCCAAGCGGACCGTAAGTAGCTTAAATCGGGGAAGACACGTGGATCTGAGAGCGCACTTTCGGACTTAGCCCCTTGAGAAATGAGGCTTTTCCCCACCAGATAGTCGGCTGGATGTACGGACGTGGGGAGGGGGAGCAGGAGCGGGACCGAGGATCAATGGAAGTAGCTGAGATTTGGCTCTGGGGGGAGGGGGTGGGGGGCAAGTCCTAGAAGAGCCTCTTCATCATGTCGGTGCCACAGAGGCGCAGCCATGGATTCTTTGGGGAGGGGGTCGCAGAATAAGCATATGTTCAGTGATGTTGCCATATGGAAGTCTGAAATTGCGGTTTCACATGGCAAAGTCTATTTTTCCACTAAAGGGGAACACTCCACAAATAAAGGGGGCCGGCTGCCGGTCTTCAGCCGTGCCTCCGCGAGACCCTCGGTCGGCCCTACGGAAATAGATTTAACAGCGAAAAGAAGTGAATTTCGCAGTTTTTTTTTAAATGTAAGGGTTCATTCTTTGCTAAAGAGAAAAAACTACTACGCGGTGGGGAAGCGGCAGAGGATGCATTCTACTTTTTTAAGTGCCCCCATTCTTCCATGGGGGCACAGTTTATGTCAATGTGCTGAATGGACACAAGTTAAACACCACAATTTGCAGATCTGAAAGCAGTTCACAAAAATGGGAATCGATTCAGTTCTGATTCACAGCCCAAGGCAATTTTGATTCTGCAGAGAATCGATCGATTCTAATACGATTCAAGGATGGGTTTTACCAGCAGATAACCAGTTACATTCACGCGATTCATGTTTATATTTCATGCGAAAGCACAAACGCTATGTCCGGGTTTTCTTTGTCGCAAACGCAACACCCAAATTTTGTGTCTACTGTTATCCTAAGGATCGCTATTGAGGTTTCTAGTAACAAGTGGCGCCTCTAGAGTTCAAACTTGGAAACATGTTTCCCGACAAAATATGTAGGATTCCTGCGGCGGCGGCGGTTGCGGCGGCTGTGCTCGCCACCGCCAAAAATAAGGAATATTTGTAAGATACCAGGCAACTGTGAAACGAACAGCCTGTGATTCCACTGTTTTGGTACCATTTCTTGTTTCGTGAATCCGAAACAAACAACGAAACATTTTCCAAACCTGTGTTGCCAGTATCCATTACAGATGGGCTCTAACTATGTATGTTTAACTAAAAATGACTACCTCTAATTATCTAACACGTGAACAATCGTGGCTGGGGTATAACAGTCAACAGGGAGATTGATTCAGAGGATGCTCCAGCTTGCCATTGGACTGCTGGGCATTCTACCAATGCATCGTCATAACCCACACCATCAATGGATAGTAATGAATCCTGAAAAGAGGCTGAAAGCCGAAAAAAACTGAAAATTCCTTAGAACAAGAGCCAGCGAAACCTTTCGAAATTATTGGTGATTCACACAGCATTTGGAGCCCTGTTCTTTCAATGCAATCTCATTGCACAATGTTAAATTTGTGCAAGGTTGGGGATGCACCTGCATCCTCAACTTACATTTAAGTACCACTCATATGCACAAAGTTTACTACATTCCACACTAACTTTTAGTGTGAAGAATGATGAGTGGGTCTGATTCACAAAAATCGAATCCATTTACGGATTACCAGATCGATGAGTCTTTTCTGATTGCGATTCAGTGCATTTTTAAGAAGTGTACTGATCCAGTTCAATTCCAGGATCATAAGTGAATCAATTCAATTTTGACTCAGTTCAGAGCCATATGGATAGCAATGATATATATATATATATATATATACATATATATATATATATATATATATATATATATATATAATAAAAACACAATTTTATTCAATACTGAAACACACATAACACAACAAATGGAAAAATATGACTTGTTTAATTTGTAACTGTGCTCCCTCAACTTTCTGGCGAATCCATTTACAGCTGATTTTCGGACAAGTTAACGATTCATTTCTGACTGTGATTTAATGCGGGTTTAACTCAATCGATTCAGATTCTAATTCACGATAAGTATTACATTTCGGAATTAATTCAGTGTGGATTCAGTCTTATTCATAATAAGGCAAAAGCCTGGTGTGGGCAATGTGCACCATACAAATTACTGCAGTGATCTTTATCAACTTTTATTAAGTTAAATTCACCCTTATGGCTAGGAATGGAAAGCGAGAGACTGACTGCATGACGATGCAGGACATCTTCATGGCATTAATGCTTCCCATTACAAACGATCCTGACATCATCTGGGTTGAAACCAAAACATGAAAGCAATAGTTTTTGCTGGTTCATTTAAAGGTTTGCCACAGGGCAGCAGTTTATTTCAGCAACCGTTTCATACGTTCATAATACAAAAAAGTCCGACTCATTCAAGAACAGAAAAAACCGCATTGCATTGCTTGCAGAGTTGGGACTGTCCAGCCTTGCATGCACATGGTACAGAAAGGCTGTCTCGTCGGATGCTGGCCTTCTCTTGCAGATATCCGTTTGAGCACACAGGGCGAGGACGCAAACTTCATCCGCCTCCTTCCATTGCAAACGTCGCCGTGCAAGGCGCTGGGAACGCTGAACCAGGCGCTGAACACGGGCCAGCGATAACTTGACGAGCGTGGATTGCACTGCCGATCCTACATATTTCAGCGGGGCCCCTCAGACGACCGGCTGACGTCTGACGAGGCACACGACAGGACTGGGCACCTGAGCCTAGCAGTGTCCTTACCCACAAGCAAACGAACAGCGTGGCTTATCGATGATGCTGCCACCTACGGAGCACTTCAAACGCCGATGGATTGTAGGATAATATTACGCAACGATTATATGGCATATCACACTGCACGACATTTTTACCCATGGGCACAGAGCACTGAGTCGAAATTCATTCTGCATTGGGCGTCAAGATATCGAAAAATTTCAGGCTATAAATAATGTATATTAAACCTTTTCCTGGTAGGGGGTGGAGGGAGGGGAACAACACAGCACCCAATGCATGACGAACGACTTACTCGGCAAGTCGTGACGGACAAAACGAGTCATGACCGGCTCATCATCGAGGCGCTGTTCATACATACGTTCAGGCCCGACTTAAACAAACAAAACCGTCTTGTATTACATTGTTGCTTTGGAGGCTGACTAGATTAAAATAGTAGGTAAATTAATAACCTACTAATTTACTATGATTAACTGTTAACTCCATTTCGAAAGCGCATTGCGTAATAACGACTGTTACGGGTGGTCCAAGGTTACTTGGCAGCAACGGCGCACATTTTACAACTAGACAATGGAGTCCCGTGTTAATATGCCATTTTTCGGGCCCACGGTCCTTTAACCATGCAACGTGTACCCAAGTAAAAAACAGACCGAAATGAAGTTTGGACATTTTTCTTTCAATTTCCGGATTCCAATGTGTGGGCCGTAGGGTTCGTTTTTGAGCCATTAAGCAAAAAGTTAAGCCATGCACATGACGCGATGGGTCAGACGTGGGTTCCAATCCCGTAGCCGACGGCTCTTTTCAGATCAGTTGAGATAGAAAACAGCATGAATATGTTCACTGACTATCGTGCTGAAAGCCCTTTGGGCAATCCAGGATCAAACAAGACACAATTTGATCAAACAACAAGGATCAAACAAGACACAAAAACGAATATATATATATATATATATATATATATATATATATATATATATATATATATATATATATATAATAGGATTTGGACCAGCTCTCAGTTGTGATGTTGCGGTAACCAGAGCAAAAATACAGCAGCAGCAGGCCTGTTACCATTAAACTGCTCCTTCCTTGCGCTTCGGGAAGAGGTATTTATTAGGAAAAGGTAAGGTATTAATACCAGGAGAATTGATATTCCAGACTGAAGTGCAATTACGCCAAACAGGTACTGCACAATCTGACATGTTATTGGTCTGAAGAGGGGACACATTAGCGAAAAAGTGAACTGTCATGTTGTTGCACAAGGTTTTTGCTTTACCACTGGCTAAAATAAATAAATGAACCAAATGTCTGCGACCAAAAGCTGGGTTTCAAAATAAAACAACCACATGACAAAATTGCTGGCTTAATATAAAAGATCCGCTTGCCTATTTTTTACCAGTTTTTGTAATTTAAGACCCATTTTATCTCCCATTGCTCCTAGGGGTAGGAGTGTCAAAGTGACACGGTGGAAGAAGCAACTAAGCTAGCTTTAAAGTAAGCACCATTGAAAGCAACAAAGGCAAGACTGGCTCCCCAGGGCAATGAGAGCACTGAATGTGATCTCAGACTGCCATTCTCAAACTGTGCGTTCTGAAGTAAAAATGGCTGAATACATACTTGATATACTTTGACATATTCCATGATAAAATCACTTGTAACTGACTTAAAAAAATATATTTGCTATAAATAAGCACTGTGAAGAATGTGGTCTATTTCTGAGCTATCAGCTTCCAAACAAAATATTTGACAATATTCGAATTTCACATATATTTAAACCCTGAAATCATTATCAAAATAGTCAGAAACACTGGGAACATGGAAATCCTACCCCAGTAGCTAAACAATATTAATGTCCAAGCATATGAATAAGCATAAATACCAAGGACATTTTATCCTGGTGCCCAACTACAAATTTCTAGTAAAGTACCACCTTTTCAGGAACCTACAGCATTTGCCTCATGTGCCCAGCATAATTGTAATATACCTGTCTGTGGAATGGCATGGATTTGTTAAATGATATGGGAAACAGATGACAGAAAAGGGCATGGGCAGCTATGGCACTGGAGGGCACATGTTTGATGTATCAGACCAGAATGCACTGTGAAACAGAAGAGAAATCAGCCAGTTTTGGTGACTGTCAGGTGATACCCTGCATGCAGAGTGCAGGCTGATTAATACTTCCTTTTGATAAATATCGTGGGATGTGCAAATATATATTTCCTATTGATAATGCAATCTTGTTTTTTAATGGAAGTATCTTGTGCTGACATGTTGCAAAGGTCTACTGGCATAATCTCCAATCGCCTTTTGTTATGAGTCAGAATTTTTGTGGGTAACATTGCAATGCTATACTTAGATTTCCTGGATATTTTGATATGATAATTAAATAGAATCATCCAAATATCCGATTATTAAAACAGCAGATTGCTCAGCTTTAATGTAGGTACACCTTCGTACATCTCTACTATCCAAGCTCCGGAGGGCTCCAGAGGGCTACCCGGACTTTTCGGAGATGCTCCGACTGATGGTGGCTTTCAGGAAAGAGGCTTCCATCTCTGGCCCACGTCCGAAGTTCTACGATTGCCCACAACGCATGCATTGCTATGTAAACCCTGGTGCCCGACCATCGACGGAGGACATCGGCTCTTTCAGGGAGCAACGTGAAGCCCATCAGCGGTATCAATGAGGCGGTCGCCGTCGCCATCGAGTCGCCGAGAAGTCTGCACACCCGTAGCGGCCGGCGCCGCCGCCGAGCTCGCTGAGGGATCGGTACATCTGGTGCGGCAGGCGCTGTCGCCGAACTCGCCGAGGAGTTTGCACATCTGGCTAGCGCCGCCGCAGCGCGCCCAGCAGTTGGCGCTGCCTGAGTCACCGTGGTACTGGCCAAGGAGTCTGCGCATCCCGCGTCGCCGGCGCCGCCTCGGAGCGCGCAAAGGGGTCGGCGCTACCGGAGCGGCCGGCGCAGTAAATGAATCGGAACATCCAGCGCCGCCGGCGCCGGCGGCAACCTGGCTGAGCAGTCGACACATCAGGAGCTGCTGGCGCCGCCGAGAAGTCTGTGCATCCGGAGCGGCCGGCGCCGCAGCAGCGCGCCGAGCAGTTGGTGCTGGGGGGAGGGGGCTCAAAGCTCTTGGAGCACGCTCCGGAAGCCGTTGCACCCCGGATAGTTAGGCTCTGGGAATCGTCGGCGCATGGCCCACACAACGCAGGATGGTACTGATCGTCAAAAACCCCGGTCGAGTTACCCCCACCTGAAATAGGGTGTCGTTTTTTGCATGTTATTTAGTATTTTTTGTCTCGGCTGCACCTGGCATTGCCTGGTTTACCATGTACCTTGAGATTGATGATGAAAATCGTCACAAATTAATCAAATTTTCAAACCATTGGCTATGTAAGCATGCTGTATTCTGACGAGCTGTATGAAAATGACTGATGATAATTGTACTAAATATTATTTGATTGTACAGACTGGTGTAAAAAATCCATACATGTTCACCTTGCTGGCTGCTGTAAGCAAAAATATGTTCATCCATAAAGGAACGAATGAACTGTCTCAGAGAAAGGAACAACCAATCTCACCAAAGTGTGGAAATGCCGAACTGAAGCTGACTTGGTATTCACACGTTTTGTCTTGAACCTAACTGCCATCTGCAGTCAATTTACATTGCAAATGATACCAAGCACAGGTAATGCCTACAGTCAAGGGTTTAGTTTGCTGTTCAGCTGGGGGGAGGCTTGAGCCCCTAACTTTGGTTGAAGCCCCCCCCCAACTTTGGTAAGAAAGTGGGTCAAGTTCAGGATAAATTCTGTTTATTTTGTAAGTAGGATTAGCCATTTTCCTTCCTCAGCCCCCCACCCTCCCCAACATATTTTGCAAACCTACACCCCGCCTAGAACAAAGAAATGGGAAGGAATCAGAGTTTGCTCAATCAAGTATCGTTGAGACCACGGGTGAAGAATTGGTACGAATTTTGATATGGAAAAATTCATTCCTTAGGTCCTAAAATTTGGCATAACGTATCTACAGTGCATTATCTTAAAAAGCAAGAAAACACATGAATGGATCAAGATACTGATATGGGGTCCCATACCAGTAATTTCCTTTGGTATGGAAAGCTCCATACCTAAGGTATACAAAGTTACCCTTGGTTGAGACCAAGCATGGAAAATGTGCTTTTTCTGGTGTTGAAGAGCATCAGGAAATATGTGGTCCAAAAACATTTTTTACTCCAGTCTGATCAAATCCCATAAGATGTGCCTCCATCAAAAAGTTACATTTAACCTTGCTCACAAATTTCTAACTCTGAAGCAAAGCAGTTATGATGTCATAACTGACTTACACCAAGAACGCTGACTTAAACCAGTATTACTGTTTGCAAAACTTTGTACTCCAGAACAAAAATTATAACACCAAACACCAAGAACAAAAAACATTTCGAACCCTGGTTGAGACTGTCGGTAACCGTTCGTAACCCAAGATGATTATATGAACCTGCGAGCATTCTGTGATCTTGTTTTGTCTCGGGTGCGCAATTTTTTGTAATATGTATTGATCGTTTCCAGCCCGTTAGTTGGTTGCTTTTGCTACCGCCCCTTAGTGCTGCATTCGCACCCGTACAGCTATCGATATCACATATTTGAAAAAATGAAAATAATATGAATGAATTATCATGGTTCGAAGCCCCAGATGCGCTTTCATTGCTATCATAAATCATAGCTAGCATCGAGTATCCGGTGGAACGCCGTTTTGGAAAACCGAAAAGATTAGACACACTCCCTTTAACAACCGTTTGATGTCAATCCTATCACGCTCTATGGCGGATTTCCTCATTCTTCAAGGCTTGGAAACATACCGCTATTTTCTTTACTTAGTCGCCAGAACCGCACCACAGATGCCTACAGCCAAGCGCTACGAAATTTTGGTATAATATTCCAGTTCTAGTCCGAATCTCTGGATCTCGTACATTTTGGGCTCTTCTTGGTGTATAGTATGGAAAACTGGCAGGGGCCGGACTGTTTCGTGCAGGTGTATTGAAAAAAAACAATGTACTGCACTGTAAAACAGATTATTCTGAGGACGGAAAACGACATTACCGAACTAATTTATGACGTACAGGAAAATGTCGCACAAATCGAAGGATACGCCAGAAGTAAAAAACAAAGCATGCCGCTCTTTTCAACAAAACCTGTCTTCAAGCAAATCCCCTCCTAATTTACGCTAATCGAAATGACGGAAGGCTAGCTCCACTATCATCTAACCATAAAAGAGATACCACCAATCTCACCGAGAAAAACAACCAGGCTCTACAAGCAGTGCTCTGAGGAGGTAGCAATTAGAAGATTGTAGGAGATTGAAAGACGTGTGAGTTTCAAAGTGTGTGTGGAGGCTGAGCTGTTGTGTTAAAATGTCATAATAGCAAAACAGCGGTTTTTCTTTAACACGCGCACTGCTGGGGGGGGGGGGGGGGAATCAATGCCCACCTTGCAGGCTGTCTGCACATAACGCACGAGGCAATAAACCTCGAGTACTGAAATTTTTTCTGTCTTGAGAAGTCGTTGGCGCATATTTCGCTTTCTGAAATTTTGAAGGCGGTCCGCAAATCTTTTTGCTATAGTCAGTTGAGAGGCCTGTCGCACACGGCTGACTCATCGTCGACGGCGGATGGTCGTAGGATGGGCACCGTACGAGGGGGATCAAAAAGTTATCGGCCATACCCGGAAACAGTGCAAGAAAAGCAACCATATTAACAAGCGTTTAATTATAAAATAAACCTTCAGCCTACGCAGTGAAATAATGCAAAGGCCTTAACCCTACTCCCGGAGGGCCAAACGGTATGGTCGATTCCCGGCAGGGGGGGCGGATTCCGCCCCCCCCCCTGAGATCTCGAGAACTATTCGTCCGATTTCATCGCAACAAACCACAATCGATTTGCCGTGACGTGAACTACATTTTTATAAAAAGAAATTTTCAACATTTTGAAATTTGTGGATACAAGGGGCAAAAAAGTCAAAATGGGGGTACTTTTGGACTTCTTATAACTCCGTTGTTTATCGACCGATTTCGATGAAACTGGCATCAATCGAGAGATTATGGATAGGGCTTTTACCATGGGTCCGCAAATCTGAAATTTTTAGAAAATTCATGGGCGTTCACAGGGTTTCAAAAATAGGACGATTAGTTTTGTAACAAATGAATGAACAAAAGAGACAAACACCCTTTTTTGGCTTCTGCTAGTCATGTTATACTAAAGAAGTACAAATCACATTACAATGTTTGTATAATGTTAGCATAGGCGGTGCCAGGGACATGAAAAAGGGGCAACTGTCATGGTCACACGTTTCTCAGATCAACTTGTGACCTTTGGCCTTAAATGACGTCCAGTGACCTTGGGGTCACTTGGAATAATCTCGTGTGCATTTAATGTTATCTGTAAACGTTTTCAATCATTTCAGTTCACTCTATTCCAAAAATTTCATTTTATGTCTATTGCGATATAGGGTACGCGCACTGACATTTTAGGCCATAGCTCCGCGACCCGACCTGATATCACGCTGAAACTTGGG
The DNA here is from genome assembly GCA_030062745.1 of Capitulum mitella. Taxonomy (NCBI): domain Eukaryota; kingdom Metazoa; phylum Arthropoda; class Thecostraca; order Pollicipedomorpha; family Pollicipedidae; genus Capitulum; species Capitulum mitella. The sequence goes on from CP099842.1 coordinate 15,864,270, forward strand.
ACACACGTAGAAAGCACCCTTCTACGCCACATGTATTCCGGGTTCGGCATTAAAAAAACGGCACCAAAATTATTGCAAAAAAACAAATTTTGACTTTTGACCTTGACCTGACCTTGCAAAATGATTCAGATAAACAAAATTACATCTGCTCATTGCCCAACTATTTAGCTATAAATCTATGTAAAGTTTTAAGTTCTATCTTTGAAACTGTGTTTTTGGCAGACATTTTCCTTTTACCCTCAACATGGCCAAAAATGGCATGAGGTGCCTCCCAAAAACGTTACCTGGCTCCGCCCCTGAACAAAATAGAATTTTGAAATTTTGTCACGACACGTAGAAAGAATAGCTAGGAAAAGTGACCAAGTTTCGTGAAGCTGCGTCGAAAAGCCTGGAATTGGCAAGCAAAAAACCTGAGGGGGGTGGCGGATTCAGCCCCCCTGCCGAGAATAGGGTTATGCCTATAACCCAAAACTTTGGGTCCATTATAAATCTGCATACAAGTTTGGAAACACCCAGCCATGACATGTTTTGTTTTACAGACAGTAGTACATTTCACGTTTTGTAAACGCGAAAAGAAATGTAGAAGAATGGGGCGCGCGCAGTCATGAAACATTTCTGATAAAAAATATGTCATCTCAAGAAATTCTGACAGATATTCGTGACGTATTAAGTAATTCAACTTTACCTGCCCACAACTTAAAAAGCGGTGTGCCGTGTTAAAGCGGGAAAATGCGTTCCTTCAGGATGCTGAAGGATCAAGGCGTCCCTCAACATCAGCGATCGAACAGAATGTTGAAAAGCCCGCGACCTGGCACCAAACGGGTGCAGTCATATGGCATGCCAACTTTCTTGGTTGTATGCGCGACTTTGAGACTAACATCGTTCATCAACAGACCGTGATTTCTTGAACACTTTCTTCGCTCGCGGACGTTGAAGGTTGTTCTGTGAATGACTGTTTAGCATTTTCAATGGATATGAGCCCAGCTTAGGTTCGGCGCACCAGTTTTTTTTTACTGTTGAGTGTGATTGAGCTGAATTGCTTAATGTGTAGTACATAATCCGTCATTTTTTGGTGTGACATGTTTTTTAAGCAACGATATTTCACGACTGTCGCACCTAATGCTCCATTTTCACTCGTTATCCAAACTTACCAAAGTTGAGCTACACCAACGCCTGCAAAAAAAACATCTGAATTAGATGTTTCCAGTCTTGTGTGCAAATCTAAAATGGGCCCAAAACTGATGTAGTGCAGTATAGTTACTTTTCTCGCACTGCTTCTGGGTCAGGCTGATAACTTTTTGACCATCCCTGGCATTGCGTGTGGAATACGTTATGCTTGTTAGTCGGCCACAATACATTGTTGAGAGTTGGCGGGTGTGGTAAATTTACAGTTCAAAGACACAGGTAGCCTAGGTGGGTCAACCGAGGTAAACCAAAATCGGACGATGAACGTAAAGGATTCTGTCTTTTCCTTGAGGTTTGTTGGTCCAATCTCACTGAAACATTATGGAGAGTTGGTGTACAAGATTAAGGTACTTACCTCGAAGCACAAGTGACCAACGTCGGGTCAACCGAGGTCAATCGAGGTCAGGTATCGAAAGGGACTTGGAGGAAACCTTGACTGCATGCTGAATGCGGGTGCCCCAAAGCAAAGGCAAACTGTGAGGTCAGCCTAGGTCATCCAAGGTCCAGTCCTGAAGGTGCAATATTTTTGCTCTCCAAATTTGCGCAAATGGCCTGAATTACATTTTGTTAGGACGTATTAAGCTGACCTCCACTGACTTCGGACGACCTCAGATGGACGTACGTGCAACACGTGAAGTCCGGATATGTAAGGTTATATAAGGATTACAGGGGTTATGTAAACGTGATATAACGATTTATAAGACTGACCTTACCTAGGTCAACTTGGCTTTGTGGTATGTAACAGACAATGAACAATACTGTTTCGGTAAATCTGGAGAAGGGAAACGGTGCTACTTATTCAACATCTGACTTTGTCTGACCTAGATGGACTTGACTTGCGTCATTCACTTTCTGACAGTTGTAAGATCATCACGCAGACTTCTTCCCACAAAGCGTCTGAACCGGTCCAATGGATCCGAAGACGGGGTGGAACACATGCCCCATCGGTGCGCGAAATTATCAGCCGCCAACCAGCGCGCGCGTTCATAGCGATGAGTGAACATGCTCCCCAAGCTTTGACTCTCGAAACACTCCATACACCAGCAGGAGCAAAATGCATTGAATAGAAATGGGGTTCAGACCTGTTTTAGGTTTCCAATAAAGACTGGATCATCGATATGGGTCAGAGCGAACCCTCTTCGCCCGGCCCACTCTCCGCGTGGCGCAGTGTCCCGACCGGGCGGTACCACAATACGTTTGTATGGGCCGAACGAAGGACGTCCTACAAATTTACCAACATCTAGATAACGAGGCAGAATTCCGAAAAAATGGGCTGGAAACTTGGGAAAATGTACGCTCGTTTTTACCATATAGCTGCCGACTTTCATGTCATAGCAGAATTAGTTCCTACGTCGAGTAATCGAAAACGGCTTGAAGTAAAGTTAAAACGTGGGACCCCAAGGAGAAATGAGGCGCTCACGATTGACAGAGTTGTGGATATTTCATGTAGGAAAAATGCTGCGCTGTTTTTTTTTAAATAGGCGAGTTGCTCGTGGGCAAAAGATTGGGCTACGTGCTGATGTGCGAATGCACACGTAATGTCCAGCAGCATTGGTTCCCACGGCCGCCGAAGTGTGACATCTCTGAAAAGCGGTCGGCGAGCGGTCGGCCGACCCGGCATTCCGAGCGCCAGCTGGCGGGACATATGGCCTGGGGCGGGGAGGGGAAGGGAAGATCTGCGGAGAAGGTGCCAGGTGAGGGAGCGTTGTCATGGGGTCGCGGCGCAATTCAAGGAAGGGTAGGGTGCCGGAGAGGGAATCGGTAGGATACCACGTCCAGTGGGCGGCCACGAACAACCGATGAATGGGGTTAGCTCAGAAGGTCGAGGTGCAAAGGGTCGAGGTTCAGAAGGTCGAATTCCATTGCCAGGTAACCGAGCATCGCTGGGGAGGGTCGTGTTTTGGCGCACCAGGTATTAACACGAGCGTCAAAAACGCGCGGCCACGCGCGGCTCTGCCGCTCGAACTGCTCCGCCTGTCTCACGACTGCCGCAGCTCACCGACTGGTGACGTTTCGTGACGTATTCAAATGTCTTCATGAACCAAGTTACAAAACATTTTAGGTGGCGCTATATGGATAACATCATCGGTCAGTGCCCCTAGCTCGTTCCAAATGAGACTTGTGGATGATGCAGGCGCATACTCCAGTGGTATTCTGGGTCCAGCGGTATCTTGGCATTCTGCACGTAGCTGTTCTTAATCGGGGCTAACGGGCGCAAAGCCGGCTTATGGGCCCTCTCCATGCCTCTTGTCGTGGTCATTGATATCCCTTTTTTACGAAGGGCACGTGTCCAGGAGGGGATACATGGTCCCCCTTGTTCTGTACCACGACCAATAAACTCAGCTATGCGGCATTAGAACGATTATACGAAAAATCAGTCATGGTTAGGATAAGAGATTATGCAAACCGATCACCTTTCTTTTATGTTGCATATGATTAATATATGGATTTTACCGTGCGTCATTGGTTTCTAACCTAGATTCGTCTTCTAAGCTAGGGACAACACAGTCACCCCACAAAATGCCACACGGCGGAATAACGGAAGCACAAATTTCGGGAACAATTATCAAAAGCGAAACATCGAACAGTATGAATGCCGACGGAAATCAGCATCAAATGGAGAAACATGGAAGGACAAAATACTGAACATGGCTAAATATCTAAAAGCGATGTTTATGAGAATGGAATAATATTTTGGGACAAAATATTCAATGAACAAATAACCGACGCAAGATACAGAGCTGGAAAAATACGGACCCCGATCAACATCAAAACAGTAAAATGCCAAATGACAATATATCGCGAGGTTTACTTTGTATCGCCATATCAAGGACGGGCATCGTACATGGCGGGTAAAGAATGTCCAACTTTCGCATTACAAAATACGGAGTGAGACGGTCTGTAACTGCTAAATCTCGAAGGATAAAGAAGGATAAACCGGGACGTGAACCTGATGGTGAGGTGGTCAAGACTTCCGTCTGTCAACGTCACGGATGGACTTGAAGTCACGGCGGTTCGAAATTTTCCCGTTCCTTCTTTCCAAGTAGTGATCAGGGCCGTCGCCGGAGACTGTCGGCATATTCATAGGCGCAGCCAAGGAGCGGTCCGGGGGTCCGGTTCTCCCCCTTTAGGCCCGCATTTTTGTGAAAACCATTGCACATCGTCTTGCCGGCAGGCGGTTTTCTTATGATTTCAGTTCACACTGAGATCCGCCCTTCCCCCCTAAGAAAATCCTGGCTGTGTCCTTGGGTATATTCCATGGTTCTGACATCCAAGACGATAGGGAAAACCGTTTCTAGCACACTGTCATGCGTTGTAACCAGGTGGAAGATCTCTCGCAGCAGTAGTCGCAATCTGTCCCCAAAAGACCACTGGGAAAGAGGATGGGATTTTTTCACTCTCGGGATTCGAATCCCCTATACTATTTGACGTAAAACGCCAGTATTTTTGCAGCCACACCATGAGGTCCAGTGGCGCAACCAGGATATTTGTCTGGTGGGCTCACTTTAGCATCCCCTTGAAACACCCGGAATATTTATTTCACGGAATTCTAGCTAAATATCGAAGGCACTTAGAAAGTTATGTGTAAACCCTCGAAAGCTTTTACAGCATTCCCGCTGGAATGTCACCGTACAGTCTTCGTGAAAGCTAGTGCCCGTGCCCACCGTGTTGCGCTGCTGGTTGTCTTGTCTGCTGGTTGCCACTGAAATATTATACCGGTGGTTCATTAATCCCTGTCCATATAATTTCCCATTCAGTCATCCATGATCTGGTTTAAATCCGGTTGATATTTGTGCTGTGCCGATATTTCTGCTGAACATTCTGCATTCCATGTTTAGTTATTCCATGTTTTATTCAACGAAATAATTTTAGCCGTAAGTAGATTGCGCTAGTGTGGCTAAAGCGAGCTTATGTCTCATGAGAAGGCAAGCCGTTGCGAAAAACGATCATTTTCAAGACAATGCATGGTTAAAAAGGTAAATTCCTGAAAAGTACACCACTTACAAATTAAGCAGTATGGCACATTTTTTTCTAGACCCCCTTTTTTGCCTCCAACCTACCATATGACCCGCCTTTCTCTCCCCCCATATTTCGACCGCAATGCTTTGTTTTTTTTTTGTTTTCGGTGTTATCGCAATATAAGAATGTTACAACCATCTGCCATTTCCATACACTTCCACTGCGGATTCACACGTACGAAAGAAATACAGACGAAACATTTTCGCAGTGACCTCACATTTGGAAAACATCTATGTCTGGCAGGGCCACCCCGCCTCGGAAGCACACCGGCAGTCCATACAACGCGGCGCCGGCCATATACCTCCCCCGCTTCCCCTTGCCCGGCTAGACCCGGGCTGCTCTCCCAGCCAAATGTTTTCACTTTGTATACACTACCGGTCCCGTCTCCTGCGTTTGCCTGCACATCGGAAACAGGCAGTAGACGACAAAAATGTACTTACGTGTGCCTTAGCCAAAGCCTCATCAGATATAACGTGACGTGGATCGGATAAGGGAGACGGATTTCGCTTACGCCTTCGTTTGCCCATTTTTGAAACAATATACATCAAAGAGATCGAGCCCGTAATCAACCCTCGGGTTAATGCCAGACACACCTTGCATCTGTACGAGAGAAAACGACTGAGGTCCAGAGTACAGTAGAAAAGGAGGCAGTGTGTGTGTTTAACATCGGAGACATTTCCCTTTTCCTATTTTCCCCTTTCCCTGTTTTTATTTCCTTTTTCACTGCACGTCTATATGCATTTGTTTGCATCTACATCTGTATCGTCTATTTGCATATTTCACCAAGGGCCTTTCCGCTGGTTCTCGCTGCAATTAAGCATGGTTGCTGTCCTTGATTTTCATTTAAATGCCTTCATATTACACCCATGGTTATCGCACTGAAGACGTCTACCGACTATGTTGAATCTTCAGATATAAACCCTAAATAATCGATAATTTATTTCCCTGAACGACACTTTTGGTTCAATTAACCCGTCCCCGACGGGGGGGACAGTTGACTGCCCCCCTGAGGATTTCCTGGGATTGCGAGAGAACCAACAAACACAGAGTCACCAAACTTTGTGTACCTTTTGCTTCATCAATTTTACATCTCGTGTCAAAGTTTTGACCTCAGATCAGATCCGGTACCTGACCTAAGTCAGGTCAAACGGACCTATGTCAAAAAAGTTTAGCGCCCTCTAACTTTTTCACAAAACAAGATATCTCAGTAATACTGTCAGGGATTAGTGATCGTAATAGATGCAGATGCAGCAAATCTGCTATCTCAGATTTTTCGGAATTTTACGGGTCACTGACCTAGCGTCAAGCCCATTTTTGACACATGTCACCGTTTTTTCGGAAATTGACGGAATATTTCATAACATTTTTAGTGTGGAGTCAAGCAGACACCTAGTTACCGTCATTGGGCAAAGTATCAATGACTTCCAGCCATTGACCTGAGGTCAGGCCACGAATAACTGCTGTGAGCCAAAACGTACCACCGTCAAAATCGACGATGAACTACTCAGAATGGGTAGAAAAAGGCAGAACTAGTTTGCACAGACGTACAGTAATACCAGGAACCTCAAAAAGTTTCAGAAAGTAGCATATTTTGAAAAAAAACAGGCTCTCGCGAATAAAGCTCCGCCAATTTTCTTGATTGGTAACTAATCAATTTTTCCAAAATTTAAGCATGAGAAACCATCACAAGAACCACAATGATCGATAAAACTGACATAGATCGTCTTTTTCGCGAAAATAAAGGAACGCTAAAATTAGCTCACGTCCATTGGGTACCGAATACGGCAGCGGCGCACGGCGACAGCTAGCGCGAGAATTGCCGTGTCTTTAACTCGACGTTTCGGCGTATGTATTGAACAAATCTGGGGAAATTAGACGTGTATCGGCATCCGGGGACCTTTACGTGTGCGCTGGTGCATTCATCTATGCGTTATTACTCACAGCCCTTGAGATTCAGGCCATTTCTCGCTCTGATGCAGTCGGCTATGAGAAAACATACATAGGGCGTAAATTGGCTTACATATTATCTAAAACTAAAAAATGAGACCAGTCTCGAGCTCTACTCGTCACAAACTTTCCAACGGTGTGCTTATTTTTGTCGCGCGACCAACCGTTCGTGAGTTAGAGGGGGGACAACCAACTGCCCCCCGCAGTCGCTCATGTTCGAAACGGACCGACGGTCGTGCGCGGGTTAATGGTAGACATGACCCCGAAACCAAACTAGCTATCCGAAAAGTAGGACGCGTGTCGGAGGAATTCTTCAATGCTAAGAGTGCTGTGACTTAAAGCGAGTTTTTGTACAGTGGCGTAGCCGGAGGACGGGCAAAGGAGTCATGTCCCACACCAATGGAGGCCAAGCAGGCCCTCCTGGCGGCCGAGTGGAAAGCCCCAGTGAGCCCCAAAGCAATGTGTTCTGGATAGTGTGACGCCCGCAAGATGTCTTGCACTTACCGAAACAGATAACTTAAGCAAAATATGAATATTTTAAACATTAGAGTATGCCAGCCAAACACGTACTCCGAACATTCAAGAGGGCTTCGTGTGCTATGATGAAAGGCTCGTGGTCTGAATGAGCGTTTACGGGCCATGCTACCTTTTACTTAACTGCATCCAAATCCAGGATATAACCCACTTTCCGCATCAACTGTGATGCCCTGATGTGATTTAAACCACGTGAACCAACATTGGCTATGAGGACCTCGTGATCTGATTTGCCCCCTTCCATCACCACCACCACCATCGGACGAAATCCTGGTTACGCCCTTGGTCGTGCATAACAAGCAATCCGTTCCCTATGTTTATGACTTATTCCAAAGAACGGCGACACAGACAACATTCATAGGACGAGGAAGGCAAACGGTTCCGATGATTGCTGTCCAAGTAATGATGTTAAACTAGTGCTCGCCGGTTACTTCGTTAAGCAACATTGCTGCGCCCCTCCGCATTCCATAGTTGTTTGCTCTGGTGTCATTTTCGAATCACTCAGATCTCTGGATATGATATTATGTTCTGAGAAATAAAAGCAGGATGTATGCTGTTATGCACTCTAGCGCGAGGCGACGACAAGCGAAATCGGTCTCTAGGTCTGATGCTAAAAATAAAAGAAAACGCCACAAAAACCCATTTTGGTCTGTAATCCTAAGAAGGTGACACGTTCTGTCTACTGTTGCACGCGCATGTTGCCTTACGATTGGGTGTTCTGAGACGATACCCATTTGCAGTCGCTCTGACCTTGGATTGTCGATACAGCTTGCTGAAACCATGACCGCTCTGATGACGAAAAGTGGATGTTTTTTTCACGCATTGGATCCCAGATACTGGGTTTTGCGTTCGCATGTAAGTTTATTTGACTGTAGATTTAGTCAACGACTGCAGCCAGTAAGTGACTCTGTTGTGGCAAAAATTTGCATTTGGGCGTGCAGGACTTCTTCAAAAGATGAACTGTCACCGAACCGCACTAATATATGATCTTTTCCCCGTTTAGTTATTGTTCCAAGTTAACACGTTTCGAGCTGATCCGCCCCGTGGTTGCCGAGAAAGCTCACCGGAACCGAGACGATGTTTGACACTGTGTTTCCCATCCTACGTGTTATCCCCATGGGATAAAAATCCTCCTTGAAAACCATGCGCCCACAACGGGCCGCAGCGCGACAAAAGTTAGAAAATGCACTGGTAGAGCTCGAGACCTTTCGAACGGTGCGCTTTACGTGCGGATCCGCCAACCCGTTTGGGCTTTGGACTGGAGCAAAAATTTGTCGACAGACAAATGGACAAACTTTATTCATACAGAACATAGACTGGGGCTCGCCGCTTCCTTAGTGAAACAAGTTTCATGGATACAACTGAACTGGTTTCCAGTGGCATCGGTTTCGAAGCACTCTGACTTCTGGCATCTTTGACTGGTTTTGGGTTTTGGGGCGTGGATTGTCATAAATGACAGTAATGTGCTTCTTGCTGTACACTCCTGTGTAAGACAAACTAGTTTCTAAATAATCTTCATTTTATTTTGCATTCCGCTTATTATTATTATTCCGCTTATTATTATTGTCATAGCCTCATATAGGTGATTGTCTCTACGTCCGACACATACGGTGAAACAGATGAGAAATAGCCATATTCCTATTTGCCCAAGAACGGTGCGCCCACATTTCTGAAGCGCGCACAAGGTGCTATCCGATGTGATGTTCAATTTCCTCTGAGATATCCATTTCGAGTCACTGTTCCTTGGTGACCAAGACAGCCTTCTGAAACCAAGACTACTGTGACAACGAAATGTGTCGAGTTTTTGACTACGCGGATCCTGGGTTCTGATCCGCCCATGTGCTATCCATTTTGTTTGGATGGAAATTTAGCCAAAGACTGAAGCCAGCATGTTGTTTTTTTTCACGATAAATCCGCGCTAGGGTATGGCCGAATACCGTTCTCCACTGGTTCACGTGTTATGGCGAAAAAGTCACGAACAGACTGGTTTGTGGACGGGTCATCTGATCACGTAACAAATTCAATCACGAAGCGCCTAGTTCGCATGACTTCATTTACAGACCACCGTTACGGTCAGCGGATCTTTGCGTTACGACAATCGCTCCCCAGACGTCTTTACCTTTTTTTCTGGGGGTAGGGAAATCCCATTTTCCCACACAGTCCTTCATGCATTTCAACTAAAAACAAGAGTAGCAAGCATGAGTTTCAACATTTGTAAATATATACAAAAGTCCAATATTGGCAAAAACGCAACTAACGTAACTAACACTCACTCACGCAAAAACCTATTCAAAAACGTTCCCTTCACCCAGTCATTGCATGATGAAGTTGACACTGAAAGCGCAGCTAAAGAACTTCTTGCCGACGACAGTGCCACGAAAGAGTCTTTGCAAGGTCGCCGCGCTGGTCACAGTAAGTATCCTGAGCAAGCAATGGGGAAAACGGCTCTGGTACACCATAAACCTTGACTGGCCTGACGCTAAGTTGTGATATACTGTTTTCCGTTGCCAGGCTTGATTTTTTCATGTGTCGCGTGATACAGTCATACACTAAATCATTTAAGTATATGACTGAAGACTGAAGATATATGACTGAATGGATATATGACTGAAGACCGTTCGCCGTTGCCGCACATGTTATGACGAAAAAGTCACTAACAGATTCGTTTGTGAACGGTGATGACAAACTGCGATTTGTGGTCAGTAGGTCACGTGACAAATCCAACAGCGAAGCGCCAGGTAGCATGACCCCATTTAACCTGTCAATGGTTAGTCAAGTCAAGTCAAATGTCAAGTCAAGGGACTCAATGAATTCCTGTACACCATTGGCTCGGTCAGCGAATCTCCGCATTACGGCAGTCGTCCCCCGGATATCTTTACTTTTTCTGAGCTGTGACTGGCGGCGACTTTCTGAAATCACATTCCCCACAGTCATTCACATTATTCAATTGAAAATACGGTCAGTAAGAATGTGTTTCGGCATTTGCAAATACATATACGTAGACGAGTCTAATAAAGGCGAACGAGTAACTCGCGTAGCTCCCTTCACCCATACATTGCATGCTGAAGTTGATCATGAAAGTGAAATTGATTAACTCCTTGCCGACGACAGCGTCACGACCGAGACTTTACATGATCGCCGCACTGGTTGCAGTAAACACCCCGAATAAAGTGTGAAGAAAACGGCACTAGCAGAACAGAACGTCTAAATCGCCTGAACAGTTAAAAAACTGCATAACTGTTACACTGTGATGGATTGTGTTTTCAATTGCCAGGCTTTACTTTTCATGCGTCGCATGCTACAGCGATACACTAAATCGTTCTGTGGTCCCACGCCACAAAATTTACGGACCTTGGCCTCGACCTCGTCTCGGCTAAAAACTTAGAATTTTGTAGCGCTTGACCACAGAACTACTCAACTGGGACATCCAGGGCTTTACTAAACGACCTATTACAACAAACTACAACAAAATACATGTCTTTCGCCGATATAGAGCAGAAAAGACCGGGCTGAACGCTGATGTGACTTTCACTGCAAAAGTGAAGAGTCTCTATGCGATACTGAAGTGAAATCGATAAGGGGATCGAGCATGAGTGCATCGTGTGCTTTCAGGCGGGATGGCGCCAGAAACAGGGCCGAAACCTTTGGGCTAACGGTACGCGCGAAAGACGGTACACGGAGCTACACCGTGATGTTTTTCCGAGCCGATGCGATCTCTGGATGGCTAGCACCGCATCCATCCTGAAAAATGCCCAGCAGCAGTTTCGTCACACTGTCATCACTTACGTGTACCACGCGCCGCGCGCATTGTCATTCCAAGTTGCTGCGTTTTGAGTCGATCTGACCCGTGGTTGCCGAAAATACTTGTCAGAAACGAAACGATTTTTGGTGCTGTTTACGGGGCTAAAAATCGCTCTTGAAGCGCGCGGCACGCGCCAACGACGGCTCGCATTACGACGAAAATTGGCAGATTTTCTGGTGGCGCGCAAGATCTTTCGAATGTTGCACAACTACCGATCCGCCGTTTGGGCCCTTAACCGGAGCAAATATTTGTCGACAGACAAAAAGACGGAGGCTACTCAAATAGACTAGGCCTCGCCGCTTACTCTGTTAAGCAAGGTTCGTGAACACCACTGAACTGCTCGGTTCCCAATGGTATCGGTTTCGAAGCAGTCCGATTTCTACGACATTTCTTTTGATATTTCACATTTGATATTTCTACGACATTTCTCTAGTTGATAGTACATGAACCAAATCACACTACCTAAACATTGTTTCGTAATTACATTCAGAATGATCTGGTGTGTACCCGGTAGGGAGTGTGACTCAAAGAATATTGTTTGGAAAATATGCAACAGAGATGTTTCTCCATTATTTTAACCGTTCTAAGAAAAAAATTAGGAAACTGTTTTGAAAAATGCGAAAAATGGCCATCACAATTTTAGGTTTTGGAAAAAAGACACAAAATGCCAAGATGAAAAAAGAAAAAGGGCGACAAAACAGCATATAGCCTGCCGATCAAGAACAAAACAGTTTGGACAGACGAAGTCAAATCCAGGATGTCACAGCTGACAAGCGCTTTCCAACAGTGTCAACATTTCGAAAATTGGATCGGCCGTTGATCTTCCACGTGAGATCAAATGTCAAAGTCAAAGAACTGAACTCAGCATAAGGATTGCACGGGCACAACACGACTGGAGCAGTCAACGGGGCCGTTCTAAGCATGAAGAAAAATTGGACGGTTTCGCCAAACCAACCGTATCTGCGTCCTCTTCTCCGGCACCACAGGGGACCGATCCAAACCTGGACGACACAGGCGAGGTGTTTGATTAACGCTGGCGCGCTGTTTGATTAACGCGCCCTGGCGCGGTATTCCCGGAACAAATAGGTGCGGGGGTGACAGGCACAGTCGGGACGCACCCGAATCCCTTTCTTTGTACTCCGAGCCTTTGCAAGCGTTTCAAGAAAGCCACATTTTAAAGCCATCTAATGGTATATTTACAGAAGCGTCGAGCTTTGCCCAGCGGAGTTGCTGTCATAGCGCCTCCAAATATGCCTGAGTTTTTCCACCCGGTTCGCAGCATAACGGTAGATGCAACTGCATTACCTGAGGCAGGGGTGTCGTTTTACGTAAATTATGGAGGTGGGGCCGAACCGAAAACTCCAGTCTAACCTTCCACACACACACACACCCCATGTGACTTTCTCAACGTCGCCTCTCCCACTCCGTTACTACGTTCGTGGGCCACATACTCTGCCAAGTTTTCTTTGGGGAGGGCAACTATCCATTTTGCTCCCCCTGGATCCGCCTATGGGCCAGGCTCGGTGGCCACGCGGACAACAAAGATTTCTTGTCTCAGCCGGCCCTACCACGACCCTCCCCAAAGATATTCAGTAATCTGGCAATGGAATCCGACCTTCTGAGCCTCGACCTTCTGATCCTCGACCTTCTGAACTTCGACCTTCTGAGCCTCGACCTTCTGAACCTCGACCTTCTGGGCTTCGACTTTCTCAACCTCGACCTTCTGATACACCACCCGATGAATGCCATGAGTGCCAGAATTGGACATTTCCAGATTTTTATGGTTTATTAAATAAAAAGGGAAGACTAGCAAATGTAGCTTGAAAGAGTTTTCTGCATCACCAAACGACAATTTAACATGTTATATTTATCTTCTTGCTGTTTTCGTCCACAAATAAGATATCACTGATTCTTTTCGATAGGACATATGGTATTGCCCATCACATCTGAGAATGGCCCATTAACACAGTGGCCGTATCGATCTTGAATGTTCATGTTCATATTCATGTTGTTCTTGTTCAGTGTGAATGTTCATGGCAAGAGTTCAGATTGTACAACGTCTGGCAATGCAATCGAGACATATGGACAGCCTGAATGTATCATCTATCTTGTCTTTCTTGATATGTCCAAACTGGAGACACCGGGTAACCTACCTCCAAAGTCTGTTACCAGCTACAGACCCTAGCCTTCATTGACCGTCCCAGCTACAAGTCAGGCGCCTCTATTTTCCGTATCGGTCCAGCTGTGCGGACTGAGGGTACCCACACGGCCTCAGTGATCCGTACTATACACGCAGTGTCGCGCAACGGTCCTCGGAGCTCACCCGGCCTGAGGGACCACGCACGCACCATCACGGCGCTGCTTTCCAAGTCCGACTGATCTTCACCACACATCACGAAAGCGTCACGAAACGATCAATGGTACTTGTCCAGCCTGAGTGATGCTCACAACACACATCGCGTCTCGTGACGGTCCATGCTACCCACCCAGTGTCAGTGATCCTCACCAAATACCTAGCGGCACGTAACGGTCCACGATACTTAGCCCGTGTCAATGGTCCCACCACACACGCTGCGTCCCATGACGATTCTCGTCGCTCACCCAGTGTCAGACGTCAGTCTCGATACTGATGGCGTTGACATTGTTGTTATGTCGTGGTGCGCAGTTAAGCTTGGTTGACATTTCGTGACTCATCCTGTTCCCCTCCTCCACATCGACATCTGATGACGACTCTGACAATGAATTCTTCTTCACCTGATGACCTGTAAGCAAACGATACCCGTTGATCTGAGTTATACTTTTGTCCTTGCAGCAGCAATACGAATCCGTGTTGGTTTGACACGAAATTCAGTGATATGAATCTGATGACCGGAACCGACCGAACCTCGGATCATGGTCCTACCATATTCCTCGAATATGATTGCACAGTTTAAATACGAAATGCCTGTGTAAAGCATAAAAAAAGAAGAGGAATACAAGGCATAAGCACAATGACAAATCTTCCCAAACAATCTTCCCAACATCAAGCCCATAATTAAAATGGTCCTGCATTACACCACTTCAGCCAGTCAGAAAACTAGAGTAGACATTCACCGTCCCCGCGACAACCGGTGTGAAAAAATTCGACGCGAGGTGACTGTATCAGTTCACGGAGTCGACAAATGAACCAATAAACAAACTGAACTGGACAGGCCGACTACAGGACAAGCTGTTACTGAGTGCGATAACTGCGCGGTGCCCTGGGTTCACCACCCTGAGGAGTGTACAACGAGGACGACACTCACCCACTGTGCCAGGCAGATACGGACAGCTGGTGACGTGGTTGAAGTTGCAGGACTGCATCTCCTCCTGGTCAGTCTCGCGGTGGTAGAAGTAGTTGAAGTTGGAGACGATCACGGGCACTGGAAGCGCTATGGTGAGCACGCCGGCAATGGCGCACAGCGAGCCGACAATCTTGCCCCAGACGCCGACCGGTCTGCCGGCGGAGCACAGGCCACACCGCCTCATTACGTGGCCAGCGTGGCGGGTCGGGATACCAGCCAATAGCTGCGTTCCCAGTCGGCAGTCGGAGGACAGCGTCAGTCTGACAAGCCACGGCCGACCGGCCGCCTCCGTCCCAGGGAAAACATGTGTTACCACTCGTCCCGTCATGCCGCTTATGCTAAACACGTCCCGGAGTAGACGGATGCGCCATGTAAGGTCAAGATCTGCCGTCGTCTGTGGTGATATGAGAGTGTGCGCTGAAGACGCCAAGGTCGCTCTGAATACTTTAATGGAGTTGACGACTACGTTAATGAAACTGGTGTAATTATACCACAAACCATTGCTGTGAAAACCCAAAGAGCAACGACAACACACAATCTTCCTTCCTGCTATTCGGTACATCGATCATGGGCACCTAGTACGGTTAAAGGGAGTCTATCTAGTTCAATATCGAATTTTAGCCGTGTACGTACTATCCAGGAGGACACTGGCCTGAATCGTCACGCATCATTCGTTTTCCCCAAATCGCCTTCGTTGACCTACGACGGCCAAATGTCTACCGATATTTGTCATTACTCCAGCACCGTGCTGCCAGCACAGATTTATCGGTTTTACTCCAGTTCCTTTTCGCCACTACGTGGGACCGATAGCACCGACAACACGTCGTTAGCCCCAGCGAATCATTTCTTGAGTTGCGAGCTCCTCAGCAATGACAGCAAGTTGCGCTCAGCGAATCATCTTTGAAGTTGTGAGCTGATCGGCGACGACAGCAGACTGTGAACACATCAAGCTCAGCAGCCTGGCGGCCGAGACCTTATAGAAGTATGTTGGTAAAACTTGTACACTGAACGGGTTTTGACTATCGGATTGCGAAGGTTTTGTTGAATAATTTGTTTCGCCGACATTCTCTACCCCTGTATACATGTCCGTAATGAGGTTATCTAGTTGTTTATCTGACCTCGTAAGTATTTTGTTACATGACAGATATCCAGGAACTTCAGATAGCCAAGGGCGGTCATAATTAGTGTTATTGGAATCCAAATTCGGGTTTTCAAAATTTTCCAAGTTTCAAATTGGAAGTTGGTTGGATGAAGTATGTATTTTTCTGTAAGAGTTGGACAGGTTATTGCATGTCAACTGCCAAAAATGTGGTAGGTATTTTCCAATATTCTAAATGTAAACTTGTCTCCATGCAACACATACAAGTAACATTTTGATACTGTTATTCAGTACCATGGCTTACTAAGCTTGCCCCACCCCAAACTGAGAAATATGTTGGAATTTCCTCACACTTGGATCTTGGGCAGTCGTGGATACTCACCTGAAGGATTTGAAAACTGATGTTTGTTTGTGTACTTGGACTCAAGGAGATTTTGTGTTTCAGGATATGACTGGGCCAGATGGAAAGTTTTGTATGCCATCACAAACCTAGTTGAAAAATGAATTTTTGTGAGTACAAAAGTTTGCAGTTGACTTAGTAATAGTCCTAGTCAAAAATCTGTCAGGGGTACGGAGAGCAAGGATAGAGAATTCTCATCAATATTCCGTGATAGGTTGTAAGTTTTTTTTTCTTTGGCTACTGCGAACTGTTGTTTGGAATGATATGGATGGTTGCATTGTTAATGTTTGTGTTCTCTGCCCTGGCACCACACTTATGTAGCTCAACAGTGAGGCCGCTCCCTGTGTGTCACTTGGGCACTAGCTCTGTTGTTCTTTTCTTTCCTAGTGAATATTTGAATCTGGTTTTGAAGCCAATGCAAATAGTCAAGCCTGGCTGATGGGTGTCTGAACAAAAAGTTGACATGCAGTGTAGTTGCTGCCGTTTTGTTGACTGCTGGATGGCAAATGTAAAACTGACAACAGCCCAACTGCCATTTTGACAATTAACTTCCCAGTCATCATTTAGCAGCTAACAAAAAGGCATGCACCAAATTGCCTGTTGATTTTTTGTCTTAGAACTTGACTGATGTCTAAATTAAACCTATTCAAGCAAAAAAAAAACAGCAATGATGCAGTCACACATACCACTGTTTGTGGGGTAATGTTGTGTGTATATGTAAATAATGCCCACCAGTTAATGGTGAGCAGACTGTAGGTATTTACATGGGACACTAACATCATCAAAATAAT